>APFE031062605.1:123194-228119 GCA_000404065.3 Pinus taeda | reverse complement strand
CCTCCCACATATACCCAAGTAACTAGCCAATCGGGGTAAACATGAGATGAGAGGAAACTATGATTGGATTCAAACTCCTATATGACCTCAAGGAAGTGGAATCAACAAAAACATCACACACAATCATCCAACATCAACTTGAAAATCCTAAGGAGACATGTCAACCACTCAAACAACCTATCTCTAGGTCCCACTGATGTTCTGGACATCTTAGGCCTTAGTTTCTCCCATGCTATAGGAAAGAGAATTTCCAGAAACCCAAAGTTGCTCTCACAAGCTCTCCTGCCAGTGACCAGAGACTAAAATTGCCAGTTTTGTGCCAGCAACCCTGGGATTTAAGCCACTTTTTCAGGTCTCGAGCCTAGGTTACTGCCCAGAATGGAGCGATAGCTTAAAATCAATAAAAGTACAAGGAAACAATGATGCAAAAAAAATAAGTTGAACAAGACCTTAACCATACCCTTTCTAGCCATGACAGACATTTTGTCAAACATATCATCAACATGTAACCTTCAGGTATAAACAATAGAATTAAGTGTAGGGATCTCATACTTATATGATAATCGCCATGAAGCATTGTTCCCTCATGTCATTTGTTGCATTATTATCTATTAGGTCATAGACACATTATCCATTCACATTCAAGTAAAAACATGCTAAGAGCCATACATAGTTGTTGTCATAAAACATACATATAACCAACATAATAGGAACAGAAATATCATAAACATATTAGCCATAAAATCAACATCTTCATCAGTACGTTTACACATGAAAATGAAGGGAATGAATTTATCATTAATGAATGCAATAAACCAACTAGAGATGTGACTACAACATTCAACCCAACCATAGATTGGCTGAGGCAAGTCTCTCTTCAGCCAATCACCCTCGTGCCATATTCTGAGCATGAATGTGGGACTCATAGAACACACTAAAAAACACCGACAAGCATGGATTCCACCGAAGTTCTCCACCTACACTGTGAGGAATTTGAGTGCTTCCTAGACTCTCAGGCTTTACCGCAATCCATAGTCCGATGCAAGGATCTCTAGGCCCTACACCGAGACACACACTCTAGGTTTTACCATACATCCCATCCCGAGATTACTAGGCTCAACTAAGAGAAAATCCACCTCTTGGCTTTACTGTATGTCCTGCCATTCACTGGTAAGGATTCCTAAGCCCACCAAGGCACACAATCTGGATTTACCGCAACCCATAGTCTGGTTCAGGGGTTACAAGGCTAGTGGATCTACCATGATCCATAGTCAGGTTCACGGACCATTAGGCCATGTGTTTGTTAGTTTGGAGATCCACCCCCCTCATCTTCGAATCTAATACATTAACATAATGTGCGAACCCATCTCATCAAAGCTATCAGGAAATGGAAAGGCTAGGTTGAAGAATACTGTCACACTTAGCAAAACCCATGCCACGATAGAAAAGAACCAGATGCAATCCCATGCATGCCAAATATAGTAAGGAAAATACACATGCAAGTCGATATCTACAATGAAGACTGTTGTAGTTGCTTGATCCTCCCTTTCCCTACTTGATCTTTGCTTCCTCTTGCCTTCTTTTCCTTTCTTGCTCCAATGCCAAAGTGCTTCCAATGAAACTCTAAGTGTCCAAAGAGAGAGAGAGAGAGAGAGAGAGAGAGAATAGGAAAATTAATGGACACCAAAGCAGGGAAATGGAGGTCTGGGCTAGGGTAGCATGCGATCATGGCTAACTGCATCGTGTACGTAGCAGAAAGGCATAGCTATTTGTACCAGTACTGCACACGTCCCCATCATCGCATGTGCAGACCTCTTACTTTTTACTATGGGTGGTTTTGGGGTTTTTACTCCCATTTCTTTTACTTGATTGCCCGTTCCCACTCTTTGGCATCACTGTTTGACCTTTGGCCTCTCTTGTCGGATTCTGTCACTTTGCTGCTCCTCCCTCTGGTGGTTACCAAGGCAGCTGGCGTTGTTTTTTACCCAGATAGCAATGGACCTAGATATGGTGGATTATTCGAAGGAGGAAATAGCGGAGGACACCATCTGGACGACCTCGAGACCTGCTAAGTTGGGGACCATTTCATTTGGCGAGGACTTGCACGAGACCATCTCTGGAGTCCCTGCGCTCTCTGGACCACTGGACCATTAGCTTGTCTTGTCGGATGACCCTCCTGCCTAGCCATCGCTCTCAACTCCCTCGCCGTCCCCGGCGACCTTAGGGTTTGCTTTGGGATGCTTTGTTCAATTGTTCCCTAGATCCTCCCTTGTGCGCACCCCCTCTTCCCCCCCCCGGCCTTCCTATCTAACCCCTTTGGTCGAATAATGCACTATTGCCCCCCCCCATTTTCTCCTTCCCTCAGCCTTCTCTCTTGGAGGCATCCATTTCCCCTTTCTCAGACTCTGAGAATCTCGAACCCCGTTACCCCCTCTGCTCCCGGATGCGCCCTCAAGGGTTAGACTCTATAGGCTTTGAGGTCATTGCCTCCCCCCCCCCAAGTCCAGAGGGCGACCCTCCCACCTCTCCGAAGCCATGCATCAGGCTAGGGAGGAGGTTGCCTCTGGCAAGTAGAAGACCTTAAACTGGGCTCTTAGAGTAGAGCAAGCCCCTCCCCCCCCCCTTCCATGAAGCTCCTCTCTTTTAATTGTCGTGGGATGGCTAGCTCGGACAAGAAACTAGCCCTCAAGCACTTATTTGCCTCTGAGCAGGTTGAAATTATTTCCCTTCAAGAAACCCTTGGCTTTGTTTCTGTTGTATCCTCCCTTCTTGCTTCTTGGCTCCCAAGATGGTCTTTTCACTTTCTCGATGCCTCAAGTAGATCAGGGGGTTTAACCCTGGGCATTTGTAACAGATCTATTAAAAATTTGAGTGTATGTGGAGGCCGAGGCTTTCTGGGTGCAGACATATACTCCCCATCCCTTGAATTGGAATTCTGGATCTTCAATGTGTATGGAGCCTGTCAAGACAGGATGGCTTTTTGGAGACCTCTCCTCAACTTGTCTCTACTACTCCAAGATAATGTTATCATAGGGAGTTTCTCGCGGGGATACTCAGAATCCCGGGGCAATCATGCCCAGGTGGATGCTATGACGGGTATTTTTGAGAACCTCTTGGAGTCCCACAGTCTCATCAATGTCCCTTCAACAAAAAATCAACCTACCTGGAGGAATAACAGAGTGGGGGAAGCAACTTTGGCTAGAAGACATGATCGCTTTCTTAGTAAAGAAGGCCAATCAATGTAGGACAGTGTATTAGACAATGGGTAAGCTTGAGTGGGCTGTCGGACCACCGCCCTATATACCTAGAGATTCAGGATGTCATTAGCAAGCCAAAGGCCCCTTATAAGTTCAATTCTACCTGTCTGCAAGATATAGAATATATCAAGCTTGTGATGGACTTCTAGAAGGCACACCCTCCTGGTGCATTGGGCGACGTAACTCAGAATTTACTCCTCAATATGAAGGAACTAAAGAGCCTATCTAAGTCTTGGGCTTGGAAGAAAAAGGAGGTGGATGACTTAACCCTCTAGGAGGTGGAGAGGGCCATACTTTCATTTGAGGAGGACATAGGAGGTCTCATGAGGACCCAAGCACAAAAAGAATCCTATACTACTGCGCTTCAAAATAGAACCCAAATTCTTTCAACCAGAGAAGTGAATTGGAGGCTTCGTAGTAGGGCTATTTGGCTGAAGGAGGGGGACAATAACACTAAATTCTTCCATAAGCATGCAAATGGTAGAAAGGCCATAAATACTATCTGGGAACTTAAGGATTCGAAGGGCAGGTCGGTTAAATCCTTCAGAGAGTTGGCTACCTTAGCTTGCTCACATTTTCATAATATTTATAAGGCACCTCCTCATGCCTCCCTGGCCGAAGTGATGAAAACCGTGTAGCTTTTCCCAAGGCTTGTTGAGCAGGAGATTGAATAGGAACTAGAGGGAGAAGTGTCTATGAGAGAGCTGGAAGATACTTTAAAAATGTTAAAGAAAGAAAAGGGCCCGGGACCGGATGGCTGGACCATAGAATTCTATGTGACATTTTTTGAGGTACTGGGGGCAGACCTCCTGCAAATCATCGAGGAAAGCAGAAAGAGAGGGAGGATCCCGGGCAGCCTGAAAGCCACCTTCATCGCCCTTATACCAAAATTTGACAAACCCTCCTCTTTTGATGGCTTTAGACCCATATCCCTCTGCAGCTACATTTACAAAATTATAGCCAAAATCATTGCAAATTGCTTAAAGCCTGTCCTCTCGCTCCACATCTCCCAAGAGCAATTTGCCTTCTTGCACAATAGACAAATCCATGAAGCCATTGGGACAGCTCAGGAACTCCTCCATTCTGTCCAGTACCGGAAAACGAAAGGCATGATCCTGAAGATTGACCTCTCTAAAGCTTTTGATAGAGTCAATTGGCTCTACCTCTACCTGCTCCTCACTCATATTGGCTTCCCCTATCCTTTTATCAAATGGATCATGCGCTGCATAATCGATGTTCCCTTCTGTGTGTTAATAAATGGCTCGGCTTCCCGTCTTTTTCATGCAGAAAGGGGACTTAGACAAGGATGTCCCATGTCTCCACTTTTGTTCCTCCTGGTCATGGAGGGCCTCAGCAGATTTATCCATTAAGAGCATAGGAATGGGCGCTTAAAGGGTATCAAAGTTACTAATTCCCTTTCTTTGATTCAATTTTTTTTTGTGGATGACGTCCTCATCTTTCTCGATGGCAATTTGAGTGACCTCACAACTCTCCACCAAGTCATGGGTGTCTTTCAAAAGGCCACTGTAATGGTTTTATATGAATCTAAATCAACTTTGTCTGTGCTCGATTGTGCATAAAACGAGTTGTTGTTCGCGCTCAGGAGATTCCGCTTTGTCACCTATCCGTTTGAAGAAGGCCTGAGATACTTGGGATACCGTCTGAAGCCATTTGGCTACAAAATTGCAGACTGGATCTGGCTTATCACAAAGGTGGAAAAGCGCCTGAACATATGGTACCATAAATACTTATCCAGAGCTGGTAGACTAATTCTGATCAAAGTGGTTCTAGAAGCAACCCCTGTCTACAGGATGACCCTAGCATGGATCCCCAGAGGCATCCTAGACAGGCATCCTATGATTCCAGTAGATGAAGCCATAGAAGTATTGAAGAAAATCACAGACCATGAAACTGTGGAACTAGTAGGCATTTGCCTTAAATCTTCATACTTTAGTTTCAAAGGTAAAATCTATGAGCAAACTTATGGAGTTGCCATGGGTTCTCCTTTATCACCATTGATTGCCAACTTATACATGGAACATTTTGAACAAATGGCTCTTAAATCTTTCCCCTTTACCCCTGATGAATGGAAAAGATATGTAGATGACATTTTCGCTAAATGGAGCCATGGTCTAGAAAAGCTTAATGAATTTTTATCACACATAAACAGCATCTCTGAACACATTTAATTCACTATTGAAATCGAAAAATACAACCAACTCCCCTTCCTAGATGTCCTCCTTACCAAGAAAAATGGCAAACTAAGCCACCAGGTCTTCAGGAAACAAACTCACACTCACAAATATCTTCACTCAAATTCCCACCACCATCCGAAGCAAAAAGTTGGTGTCATCAAAACCCTAGTTACCAGAGCTTCTAGAATCTCTGACCCTGAACATTTAGAAGAAGAACTTAACCATCTCTACAAGGTCTTTATAAACAATTGCTATCAAAAAAACATTATCCAAAAAATAATCAATAAATCCACAACCAATACCCAAAAAAGAAAAACTGTTGAAAACCCTAGAATCTCCCTACCCTATATAAACGGAACCACAGACAAAATTGCCAGAATTCTCACCAAGCATAACATCATGGTTGCCTTCACACCCCCTAACACCATCAAAAACATGCTAGATTCTGCTAAAGACCTAATAGACCCAAAAAATCACAAAGGAGTATAATCAGTTCCCTGCTCATGTGGCAAAGTATACATAGGTGAAACAGGGAGATCCTTTGGCGTAAGATTAAAAGAACAGATTAATGATATTTCAAGAAACAGGTTGGAAAAATCAGGTCTGGCAGAACATGCTTGTTCTTCCTCACATTATATTTGCATGGAACAAGCTAAATTAATTCACAAGGAAGACCATTATTTAAAAAGAAGGGTGAAAGAGGCAATCGAAATCGAAAATTCCTCCAACAACATGAATAGAGACGATGACCTTAAATTAAGTAACACCTGGAAATCCTTTTTAAATAAAATAAAAAAGCAATAAATACAGACTCACAAGCTTTCATTAATATATATATATAGGTAAATAAATTAATAATAATAATATAAAATATAATACTAATAAAATAATAAATACACCTATATATATAATAATAAAGTTATTTAATTAATAAATATATACAACTATCAATTTTACTTTACATATATACACATTCTATAAAAACGTTTAGACAAATAACAAAGAACTAAATATATACATAAAGATTTATATATATATAATATAAAAAAAAAATAAATAAATAATAATTAAAAAAAAAATAATTAATAATAAAAATAAATAAAATTAACAATTAAAAATAAATAAATAATAATAAATAAATAATAAATAAAAAATAATAAATAAAAAAAAAATATGAAATAAATAAATAAATACTTATATAAATGAAACTAATAAATAATCAACTAGTCATTTGTAAGCCAACAATAAAAATAAAACTTTAAATTTTTTCAATTAACTATTAATAAGCTCCATAATCTTGCGCTCTCTCTTCTCAAAGTACAAATCTCATTGCCCTGATGATGGAATCACTAAGCTAGTCCGAAACGTTGGTTTCAAAACTCTTCACAGGTTTTTTCCAAAAAAAAATTTAAAAATTCAGAAAATATGTTGAAGATTTTTGTGGAAGGGGAACTAGACAGGCAGAATCTTTGCTTGGACAAGATGGGAGACTTTGGCACTGCCTAAACGATGGGGAGGTTGGGGGATAAAGCGACTGGATTTTTTCTCAAAATCGCTAGCGGCAAAACTGGGCTAGCAGCTCCTCAACATAGAAAGCCTTTGGACGAAGGTTGTAACTTCAAAATATATAACCCCCATAAACCCTCTGGATTGGATTTTACATGATCATTGAACATATGGGAACATCTCCAATATTTGGAAAGGAGTAAACAAAGCCAAGGACCTGATAAGGAACGACTTGACTTAGAGAATTTGCTCGGGCTCAAATGTGCATCTGGGAGTGGACCCATGGGTTGGGTGTGGCAACACTCACAAACTCCCCGAGGACCTGAGACTCCATCTAGTAGAACAGGGGATTTCTCATCTCAGTCAAATTACAGACAACGAGCGATCCTCATTAGCAAAGAGGCCTGGAAATTGGGAGCAATCCTAAATATTCCCATTAAGTGGCAGCAAGTTTGGAGCCTCTACATTACAACGCTAACGGAGGCTCACATCAGGATCACAGAAGGGGAAGATGAACTCATATGGGCTTTTGCAAAACATGGTTACTATGCACCAAAGATTGGATAACTGGTACTAATGGAACCTTTCAAGCCACTAGACTCTGAGATAATATGGAACCTTCTATGGAAACTCAAAGTTGCCCCCAGAACAAAGCTGCTATTATGGTCCATCTTGAATAACAAGGTCCCTATAGGGGAAAATCTTATGAATAACAAGGTCCCTATAGGGGCAAATCTTGAATAACAAGGTCCCTATAGGGGCATTATGGTGCATGTGTTGTACTTGATGGCAACCCTCTCATAGAAGATCATCTCACTTACATATAACTAGATGAATCTACAGAAGAGATATCAGATGTGACTGAATGCATGGGATGCAGGACAACCCAAATGCATCAGATGGTAGTTCTAAGTGTGACAAGATTAGCTTTGCCATCAAGTCCAAAGGGGGAGATTGTTGGCATTCTGATACAAGTGTTGTCCTTGATGGCAAGATGACAGATTATAGTGCAGCAGATCAGTAGCAAAGAATTAATGATCAGATCACAAAGAATGAAGAAAGCTGAGTATACACGCAGGTTCACTATATACCAAGTCGCGTATAGAGGCAGGTTTTACGCAGGTTCACTATGTACCAAGTCGCGTATATATGCAGGTTCGCTATATACCAAGTAGGGTATACACGCAGGCTATACTCGCAAGTTCTCTATATACAAAAATGCGTATACACGCGGGATTGTTGATCAGAAGTCGCGTATGCGTATGCACGCACTTCCATGCACAGAAAAGCACGTACATATGGGAAAACTTACTTTTGGTCCATGGTAGTTAGTCCTTGGTATTTGAACCTATGATTTTGGACTGTAGTATCTCGTCAGATGTGTTGATCCCTAGTATTGGGTTCATGGTATTGGTTTGTTATGGTTTTGGACCGTGGTATTGTAAAAGGCCTAAGACTATAAAAGGAGAAGAAGATCATTAGGCAAATGTATTGAAAAAGTCTTGAATATCTGATGAAGGATGAGATCCAGTATGCAGGTTATGGTTTGCTTGATCTAAGCTAAGGAGGGATCTCACAAGTTGATGAAGAACAACATCTAAGGATAGATCGGGATCAAATGATTTGAAATGAACTATCTCTATATGATTGATTATGTTTATTCTAGATCTGTATACTGATGCATGTAATGATCTGAACTGGGTATAACTTAAGTTTGAAATCGCTGCAAGTCATGATTGAATATTTATAGATCTGTACGCGGGTTGGCTTTGGTAAAAGCGCGTATGTACGCGGGTTTGGTTTGTCCAAGTAGTGTATGCACTTTAATACATGATTTTGATGATACAGTTGGTTCTGAATAGTGTTGTAGAGTTCAGGGTTCTGCTCTGTGTTCTGGTGACTGCTTTTGTTGACAGGGTTCAGTGATTCAGTATTGGGTGATTCAGAGATTGATAATGCTAGTGTTGATTAATTGTGTGCTTCAATGATATTGATGGGTCCAGTATGGAAATTGGATGAAACATGGCCTTCAGATTATAGAGTTGTGCTTCAGTGTGTCCAGTCTGAAAATTTATGAAACGTGATACCTGGAGGAGAGAAGATTGTAGGTCGGCGCCTACGTACTAGTATCTTAGCTAGTACACGAACTATGGGGGTTGTAGCTCCCTTCCAGGAGAAGCTGGAGAACGAGAGAGGGTTGTAGCTCTCTGCAGGTTGCATCCTGCATACTGGTAAAGGACTACACCAGTACATTGTAAAAGAAGTTTATTATTAAAGGAAGATAGAAACAAATTGTAGCAGGTGGTTTTCACCCACATTGGGTTTCCACCTTATATCATGGTGTTCATGTGCGCTTCTTGTGTGTGATGATCTGTTCTGTTTATTGCTTCTGTTCACTGTTCATATGGTCAATGAAGTTCTGATGCATTATCTAAAGATCAACATGTTAATGGATTATCTGACTTATAAATAATCTGGATATACGTTAGTTTCTTTAGACACAGTCGCGTTATACACGCGGATATTCCTTAACTGAAGTAGCGTATATGAATCTGAGTAGAAAATGAAAATTTTTTACTGATCTGATAATACCGATTCACCCCCCCCCCCCTCTCAGTAATTATTCCAACAATTGGTATCAGAGCAAGTCCTTCTGAAGAAGCTTGATCGCTTGAAGGAGATCCGTGGAACAATGGGAAAGAATCTTAAGAAGAAAGCACCGAAGAAGAAGAAGACATCTCAGAAGAACTATGACAGTGGGAGAATTGATTGGAGATTAGGCATAAGAAGCTCTTCAGATTCAGATTCAGATGAAGATGAACTATCAGGTATGAATTTACTATTCTCTGATGTTCCAACTATCTTTCCAAATGGAAGAGATGAAAGTGATAGTAAAACAACTGAACTTGCTCTTATGGGTGAAGAAGAAAGATATCAAATAGAGGCAGAATTTAAAAGGCTTTCAGACATAATCAAAGATCAACAAGATCTTTTTAACAAAAGGGAATGCGACTTCAAAGAAGAAACTACCAAACTGAAAGCCAACTTGAAGTTATTCACGGACAAATATCTAAAGTTGCTACATGACAAACCAGAGGAAGAAAGCAAGATAAGGAAGTCCTACAAGGACAAACTTCAAAAGATGCATGATGAAGTAACATCTCTCAGAAAAGAAGTCAATGAAAACAACACAACAATCAAGAATCTCAGAGATAGATCCAGTGATTATGAAAGTCTTGAAGCTACAACCCTCTCACTAAAAGAAGAACTTGAAGAAGACAAAAGGAAGAATAAAGATCTACTCCAAACTATTGAAAAACAGGAATCTCAGCTGGAAAGTGCCTCCAGAGTTCGTCAAATGCTGCATAATGTAAATGAAGAACAAGAAAAGGAGATACTCAATCTAAGGCAGCAAGTGGAAGAAGGAAGAAAGTCATAAGAAATTTTGAGGAAGCAATGTCTTGAAAAGGAAGAGCAACATCAAGTTGAGGTAAATATCTTGAAAGGTAAATTAGAAGATAAGGATAAGCTTTTACGATTTGAAGATAGTACTAAAGTCTTGGATGATATTCTTAGTAGTCAAAGGTCTCCTGCTATCAAGACTGGACTTGGTTTTCATGAATCGGTTGAAGGAGAATCTAGTGCAGAAGGTGAAGCAAAGAACTCTAAACTGAAATCTAAAATGATCAACAAGGAGATAAGAGGTCAACCCCATCAACAACCAAGGAAAGAAATTCTTATAAAGAAAATATTTTACTCCTTACTATGGAAGTAATAGTTGGCCATTTACTCAGATGAATAATATTGAATGTTATGTATGTCATAATCTTGGACATGTTGTAGCTAGTTGCAGAAGAAGAAGAGTTCAAGACCATCATCCAGAAAGATCATCTCATTCAAGGTACTTTAATGGATATTGTTTTTCTTGCAATATGTATGGTCACAAAGCTGTTGATTGTTACAGGAGAAATATGAAACATATGAGATGTTATGCATGTAACAAGTTTGGACATATAGCAAAGGAATGCAGGAAGAAGTTTCGGGCACCACACCAAAAGGAGAAAACATCAACATGCTTGAAAGTGTGGAAGAAGAAGGAAGTTCAGCCAGAAAGATGTGGCACAACACAGGATACTCAGCACAACACAGACATAACTGACTCAAGGGGAGCTGAAAGTGTTAATCTTCAGTGCCCTAAATCTCATACGCAAGTTTCATAAATGAAAGTCGCGCATATACGCGATTTATACGCTGCAAAGTCGCGTATATGTCAGTCTGAAGAAAAGCAGTGGGGATAGGCTCAAAAAAGGGGTCTGATATGTTTCAATCCATTCTTTGCTCTATTGGTTATAGTTACAGTCTGTTGAGGATGAGTGGAAATGTCTACATTCTTGTAAGATGTTTAGAAGTATTTTGATCCTAACTTGATGATGATAATGTCTTGATACTTGTTGCTGATATATGCATGTTCAGATCTAACAGCAAACAGATGGCACTTGTTGAAGGGAAGCACATGCCTTTAACAAAGCATTGTTGGCATTATGGTTAATAGTCCTTGATGATGATACTTATATGGCTAAATGATATATCTTGCTATGATGTGGTTATGAGTTGTCCATCTCATATGATTCTTGGGGTTACATAGTTGATGTTCAGATCATATTTGTGGATTGATGGATTCCTATAGTACTTGAATACCTTATGAATGAGGATTGTTGATGCTGATGGCAGTGCTGGATACACAAATCTGGTAGTTGGAGACATGACGAGTTCTTATCTATATGTTGATTGATGCAGATATTCCCAAGAGATGATCTTGTTGATAAGATGGATATACACATATGATATAATGAGAATGATTTTATATGATGAGCTGATATCAATATGCAGTCATACCCTGTCATAGGAATTTTACAGGTTTCTGATCTGGAAGTAGTTATACGCGAGTCTTATGAGGAATATCCGCGTATATACGCGTGTTCCTATGGATACAATCACGTACATGTTGGTTTGAATAATTTCAGTGAGCCAGACTCAGGGTGAGATGAGTCTGATATGGGTCTGATAATAGAGACCATCTGGAAAAACTTCAGGGGGAGCAGATTAACTTCTAATGATGCATTGTTGGCATTATCTTACAAGCTTTTCGTTCTAGTTCACAGCTGTTGTTGATTTCAGGAAGAATGAAGGCAGAGAAAGAATAGAAGGAAATCTTGATCTGAATGGTGATTAACAGATGCTGCTGCTATCAGTTGTTGGTGACTCTCATAAGTCTTGATACTTCGTCTCTATGTCATGTATCTCTTTTGTAGTATCTCTTTTATGGTGTTAAGGTCATGTAACGACCTATGTTGGTTTCCCCACTATGCCTAGGATGGATAATGTAATGTTCTTGTTTTATCTCTTTTATGGTGTCAAGGTCATGTAATGGCCTATGATGATTTCCCCACTATGCCTGGGATGAATATGTAATGTATTTGGTCATCATATGAATGTATGTATTGAATCTTTTGGTGATAGGAAGGTCTAGTATAATGTATAGAGTCATGTTCTTCTTATAGAACATCTTTTTGTAGATCTTTCTTATGCTCAAGGGGAGCATGAACATCACATTTCAACAGTACAGAGACTCAGCATGTACTCAAGGGGAGCATGGACAGATTGGTACACATTGGCATATACAAAGGGGGAGATCTTTCAGAGACCTCAGCAGGTACTCAGGGGGAGTATGGACAACGGAATGTTTATCAAAGAAAGAGAGTATCTTGGTTCGCCCTTTGCCCTTGATGTCAAAGGGGGAGAGTGATTTGGTGTTGTTGCCATCAAGTCCAAAGGGGGAGATTCTTGGCATTATGAGACATGTGTTGTACTTGATGGCAACCCACTCATAGAAGAACATCTCACTTAGTTATAACTAGATGAATCTTCAGAAGAGATATCAGATGCGTCTGAATGCATGGGATGCAGGACAACTCAAAGGAATCAGATGATAGTTCTAAGTGTGACAAGATTAGCTTTTCCATCAAGTCCAAAGGGGGAGATTGTTGGCATTATGATACAAGTGTTGTCCTTGATGGCAAGATGACAGATTATAGTGCAGCAGATCAGTAGCAAAGAATTGATGATCAGATTACAAAGAATGAAGAAAGCTGAGTATACACGCAGGTTCACTATATACCAAGTCGCGTACAGAGGCACGTTATACGCAGCTTCACTATGTACCAAGTCGCATATATACGTAGGTTCGCTATATACCAAGTAGGGTATACACGCAGGGTATACTCGCAAGTTCTCTATATACAAAAATGCGTATACACGCGGGATTGTTGATCAGAAGTCGCGTATCCGTATGCACGCACTTCCATGCACGGAAAAGCGCGTATATGTTGGAAAACATACCTTTGGTTCGTGGTGGTTAGTCCTTGGAATTTGAACCTATGGTTTTTGGACCATGGCATCTCGACAGACGTGTTGATCCCTAGTATTGAGTTGATGGTATTGGTTTGTTATGGTTTTGGACCATGGTATTGAGCAAGGCCTAAGACTATAAAAGGAGAAGAAGATCATTAGGCAAAGGCATTGAGAAAGTCTTGAATACCTGATGAAGGATGAGATCCAGTATGCAGGTTATGGGTTGCTTGATCTAAGCTAAGGAGGGATCTCACAAGTTGATGGAGAACAAGATCTAAGGAGAGATCGGGATCAAATGGTTTGAAATGAACTATCTCTATATGATTGATTATGCTTATTCTAGATCTTTATACTGATGCATGTAATGATCTGAACTAGGTATAACTTCAGTTTGAAATCGCCGCAAGTCATGATTGAATATTTATAGATCTGTACGCGGGTTGGCTTTGGTAAAAGCGCGTATGTACGCGGGTTTGGTTTGTCCAAGTAGTGTATGCACTTTAATACATGATTTTGATGATACAATTGGTTCTGAATAGTGTTGCAGAGTTCAAGGTTCTGCTCTGTGTTCTGGTGACTGCTTTTGTTGACAGGGTTCAGTGATTCAGTATTGGGTGATTCAGAGATTGATAATGCTAGTGTTGATTAATTGTGTGCTTCAATGATATTGATGGGTCCAGTATGGAAATTGGATGAAACGTGGCCTTCAGCTTATAGAGTTGTGCTTCAGTGTGTCCAATCTAAAAATTTATGGAACGTGATACCTGGAGGAGAGAAGATTGTAGGTCAGCGCCTACGTACTAGTATCTTAGCTAGTACACGAACTATGGGGGTTGTAGCTCCCTTCCAGGAGAAGCTGGAGAACGAGAGAGGGTTGTAGCTCTCTGCAGGTTGCAGCCTGCATACTGGTAAAGGACTGCACCAGTACATTGTAAAAGAAGTTTCTTATTAAAGGGAGATAGAAACAAATTGCAGCAGGTGGTTTTCACCCACATTGGGTTTCCACCTTATATCATGGTGTTCATGTGTGCTTCTTGTGTGTGATGATCTGTTCTGTTTATTGCTTCTGTTCACTGTTCATATGGTCAATGAAGTTCTGATGCATTATCTAAAGATCAACATGTAATGGATTATCTGACTTATAAATAATCAGGATATACGCTAGTTTATTTAGACACAGTTGCGTATACACGTGGATATCCTTAACTGAAGTAGCGTATAAGAATATGAGTAAGAAAATGAAAAAGTTTTACTGATCTGATAATACTGATTCACCCCCCCCCCCACCCTCAGTATTATTTCGAATAGATTTATGAAAAGGGAGAGGGATTTAGGGATCCACAAAATAGGGAGGAAGGTCCACATATCAAGGGGAAGGCCCTTAATGGTAGGATCAAGAGCTCAAAATGGGAGATCTCGACCATATCTCTACCCAAAAACATCCAGCGCGTTGTTTCTCGAAGCTTCTAACATGTGAAGCTTATCCTCCATTTTGGGAAAACCTATCGTAAGAGGTTCAACACGGGATTTCATATCAAAACTTGTGCTATTAGCGTTAGGTCAAAGAACCGCAATCTTCCATCAGCACCTGTGATAAGTGGAGCAAACAGCATTGGACCTAAAATTTAAGGTTTCGGTGAACCTTCTTCATAATTGACTCAGGGAAATTTTTCTTCCATTCTTCAAGGATGTTTTAGTATGTGTTTCATGATGAGTACACTTCACAGTTATCAACATTTTGGAACTTTGGGATGTGGAAAAGGAAGTGAACAGGAGGTGTGACAAAATATTGTGTAATAGGTACCTAAACAACGTCTGCTTTAGGAAAAATTTAACAATTTCCAAGCTCTGTATATATTTCTTAGCATTTATCTATAAAAATGGCTAGCTAATCATGTTGATCTTCAAGTTTTTACAAAAACATGTATTTAAAATTGTCATCACTTCCACAATCATGTTCCCATGGCTCACATATTCCATAAATAAACAACAGGCCATAAGCTAAAACAAAAAACAACATCTTTTAAGTGGATTAGAGGGATGATAATTTGAAAAAAATTCTCAAATTCATTGAATCACCTTCACGCTTTGACACATACCAAAAAAATACACTATGGCACACCAAAATCCTGGCCCCTATAACTACATCATAGATTAACCCTCACCCATTAAGAAATGATACAAATACACAAAACCAAACTTTTCACCATGAAATACTAAAAAATCATATAATTGTTTATTTGGTATCCATTCCCATCATGAGAACACTGGCACTCTGTAGCCATTGAAATCATCTATTTAGAGACTATAAAGTCAAAGATCAAACTTGTATTTGATGTGTTCTTAAGAATAATCCTTGAGACAAGCATTATATTTCATCATATACTCAACTTACAGAAAGCTACTTGAATGAAACAACATCATATAGAAACCATGTACTGCTCTTATTGAGTGGAGAAAAGCATTACCACTAAATCTTTGATGACAATTTTGTTTAATGTATGATTTATCACAAGTGTCAGGTCATGTTGTGTTCCTTAATAAAAAGTTGTAAAAAAATAAGTATATAAAAATTATATTGGCAGAAAACACATAGGGTAGAGAAATTTTAGCATTAGATTTACTGATGTACATGAAGAATTTTGATATTTGGAGAGAGAAACTACTTCTATGTTTTAAGCAATCCACTTGCAAGTACAATCAACATTTTCATTATTTCGAACTTTGGCTGAAAATTAGAATTCTATGCAAGTATAAAGCAGAGTACTATGATTTTAAATGTTATTTGCACACCTCTAAGCAAGAAATTTCAACCGAAAAAGAAAACTTAATGAAATTGATCAATAATTGAACAATGATATGCTTCATCTATATTATGATTTATAAATCATTTTTATCATGTATACAATTTGTTTAAATATAGGAAACAAAATTCTGGAATCAATCTTGGGCGAATCATTGAACATGAAACAAAATAATAAAAGGCAAAGCTTAAGGATATTTTGATGCATGGTTGCAGGCTTAATAGCAATGACTTTCTTTTTTGTTTTTGCCATTCAGAACTCCAAAAACCCCTCAATCATCTCCTCCTCCAATTATTGTAGAATCTCGATCCATTTGTTAATTCATGTTGTTAAATATCCTCCTTTGTCTTTTGGATCTTCAAACTTGCATTCGGAACCATACTTAGAGATACCTATCTTGACAAAAACTTGAATTCCACAACAACAAATCCAATAAACCAACACTTCAAAAAGAAAAATATAATATGATTAAGAAAGAAAGAAAAAAAACATCATGAAGCACTAAAATAATCATATAAAATCCTAAAGCACACTTTGGCTCTCCATGTTTTTGACATGACATTGGAAGCAACATGTTTCTTGTTCATGGGAAAGAACATATAAAGTCAAGGACTAATCACTAATGATCCAGTAAGTTTTTTGGATGCAATACTAAGGAAATGCACATGAGGATGTATGGAGACACCCCAACATTTTAGGGAAATTCATGGGGGTGGGGATGTCAGGATCCCTAGTATAGGAGCCTCGCCTCTAAAATTATTTAAAGAGGATTCTAACATAACAATCCATCCCATGTAAATTCATCATTATGCAATGGATTCTTTTCTTGCATACTTTACATATACACACACACATAATTTTTATGTGTGGACAAAAATCATGAAAGGAAACCCACTTTTGGTAGGGAGGGGAATTGTCATGCAAAAAATCCCATTTTGCAAAATGCATCCCACACATTGGGGAAACATTTCACATGTTTAATGAAATATGGGGCACAACAAAACAATTCACAAAGCACCCCTCATCCTAGGGGCATGGGAGGGGTGAGGGCCATACCCAAAACCCTAATATATGCATCTCCATGGAACATTTCTAATTACATACCTTATTATATGGAAGACAAAAAAGGGATGAAAATATAGATTGAGTTGAGTACAACCTTGCTTCTAATAGCTTTCATGTCAAATTTTAGAGTTCCCAACCTATCTTTTTTATGATGAACCTACATTTTGCAACAAATTTGTATATGCTAGTATTCATATAACTTGGATTTCAATAATATGAGATTCAAACAAATAGCACACAAGAAAGGCTAACACAAAATACAAATCTTGGCTCAATTTAAATTATAGGATACTTGGGCTCACCTCACCTCTCTAGAAGGGGAGGTGTAAGGCCCTCAGAGTAGGTCGGTGTGCACACCTTATATGACTGATAAATTACCTTAACAAGAAGGAATGTTGGGGTTTCCATTATGAGTGATACTTGGCATGATAGGATAAAGGCATGCTTGGACAAAACAAAGTTGCAATGGTGCCTTATTTAGGTAGGAATCAGGTAAGAGTGTCATAGGTGCATGGTCTAGACATAAGAAAGAAGGAGATTCACCTCCCTCGCTTACAACACATGTTATCTCATTGAGATGAGTTGGTGTAAAGAATATGAGATGATACAATTTCTAGGTATTTCTTCTTAAGGAAAATGCCATCCTAGATCACACAAGCATGGATGGGACCAACTTGGACTTAGGCGAGTTAGGGCACAGAAAACCAAACAATCAAATGAGTTAGTGAGCATGTTATGTCTTAGGCACATCCATTTAATGAAATGGTGAGTTGGCATTACTCTTCTCCAATATTGTGACAATTCATGAAGTGGATTGAGTATATCCATGTGGAAGATGAAAGGTCAAGTTAGTTGAATACCAAGAGGCATGAACATTTATTGGAATGGAAGGGAAATTATATATAGTGGGAGGTATATGATCCATACACACAAGGATGGGAAGAAAAATCACACACCACAAATATGGAAAGGCAAGTCAAAGTGGAAGCAAAAAGACAAAGAATGAAGAGAGCACAACCAAAGGGAATGAGTGCAAGGAAGAGCGAAAAAGTGAATTATGATCCTCCTAGGGTCACCCAACTGAATATTCCACCCTGCTAACTAAGAAGACCCTATCCAAATTCATATCCCAAGGAACCTCCACATGTTCCTTATCCCTATGGAAAATGATATAGCGACAGAATATGTTTGAGTGGAATCGAAATGTATGTCATATGGAAAAGGGGAGAGATCAACACTCCCAAGTATAAATATTATTTCCTCTTAGTTTCCCCCACATTTTGATTATGGTGAAACTTCTTCTGAGGTAGATAAGTATTTATTTCTTACCTTCGGTGGTGATTTTTTTGGTGAAATGCAACAACCTTGTTTCATCAACCTAGCGGTGTGATCCGTCCTATTTGTCAATCCTCGATTTTACAATCACTTCTGATTTTAGCCCCTGTTATTACCTCTTTGGTTAATACCCCTCTTGTTTCAGGTGATGCCCCTGTAACAACCATATTGATACAGATTCCACATGCTGAGAGGGGGGGATCTTAGGGTTGATTCCTTCAAACAAGACGTTCCTCTTTCGACTGGTGACACATCCAACATTTGCTTTGGATATTTTCAAGGGGGTCTTTCTCCTACGAATTTTATTGGTGGTAACATCGAACTCCTCTATCAGAATCTGTCTATGGACTTCATTCCTCTTACTATACATAAGGAGCAAGTAACCCCTAATGGGCCTTCTATCAGTCATAAGTTTTCAATGAACATAACTATTTAGAATAAACAGAGAGGATGGTCTAAGGCTACAACGATAGATAAATGACCAGTGGCAAAGACATTGGACTATGTGAATGACCTAGACCTTCATGAGGCCTCTTTCATAGATTTGATTGATACTCAATCCCTTAGAGAAACTGTGCCCTCAAACTTTGTTCCCACATGAAAATAATTTCCCTTAATCTTTGGGGACTGAAGAATTCCCCCAAAATAATTTACCTCAAACACTTAATAAAGTTTCTATGTCTAGCGACTATCTTGATTCAGGAAACCATGGTTTTAGGGGAAAAGGCTAGATTATTTTTTATGACTTTGAGTTTGGGCTAGAAGATCATGTCTACAAATTCAAATGGCTTATCGAGGGCATAGTTGTAATCTGGAATCCATAGTGGATTGATTTTGTGGCCTTCAATTTTTTTATATGGATTTTTTTATTCAGTTTTATTTGTGGGTTGGCACATCAAATCCACATTATCAACATATATGCATCATACCATGACAAAAGGGATTTTGGAAAACAATAGATGATTATGGGATCTTGAAAATTGGATCACTAATAATTTTCAGGGAAACGTATCTCACTGTATCAGGTGATGAATTTTGGGGTACATGAAGTAAATTATATAACATGGGTTTTTATTTTAAAGATTGTTTTGTAGAAAAATACTTGGTGGACATCCATCCAGATCCAATCACTCCTACATGGAAAAATGGATGTGTTGATTGTTAAGATTTTGTATCATTTTATGGTGCATGAGAATCTCCTTAATCAATTGGGTTTTATGATATCTGGGGTTTCTCCAGCAATTGTATGAAATCACACTCCAATCATTTTCCAATGGAATGACAAACAGGTTTGGAAGGGTCTCCCATTCAAGTTTAATCAATCCTAGCTATTTGAGCTAGATTTTTTCCAATTGATTTGTAATACATGGTCACTAGGTTCAGATTCTATCGAACATTCCTGGATGGAGGTGGTAATTTCAAAATTGTACAATCTCAAAAAGGTGGTGTGCAAATGGGAGTGAAAAATAAAATAAAAAATTACAACATAAACATAAGCTAACAAATATTGGTGAGGTTATGGCTCGCCTCTGCGATCCAAAGGTTGAGGGTTTTTTTATCTCTATCTCAACGACAAGAGATTATGGAACTGGAAATGTGAAAAAGACATATTATGAGACTTCAGGAAGAGGAATGGAAACTGAAGATTCACGCTATTTGTATAAAGGGAAGGGACAAAAATACCATGTTTTTTCAACAATATGGATCTCATAGAAGAAGAAAAAATACGATTTGGAATACAGTGTTTAGCACGGGTGAAAAATTAACTTGCCTTAGGGACATCTATAGGGAGGATATAAGTTATTTTGGAGGCATTTTACAGGAGTGGTAATCTGTGGACATTGATAATTAAATGGAATACATTAGTACATATCCTCATATGTTCTCGAAGGTGGATGTTCTAGAAGTTGACAGGGTGATTTCTATTTAGGAGGTAATTTAGTTTCTAAAATAATTCGCCCATGGACAAATTTGGTAGCTCAAATAGGTGGAAAGTTGATATTTTTACACACTTCATGGATATCATGGGCAATGATATGTTGAACTTGGTTGAGGAATCTAGGCGTGATCGTAAGATATCAGGTGCGATCAATGCAACCTTCATTGCACACATCCCAAAACCTTTGTGTCCTTCCTCCTTTTAGGACTACAAACCCATTTATTTGTGAAATATTACATATAAAGATATCTAAAAAAACATTTTGAATCGACCAAAGGAAAATTTATTTGTATACATATCTCTGGAACACTTTTTTTTCTTGCAAAATCATCAAATTCAAGATGTTGTGGCCATTACTCAGGAGGGTATCCACTCAGGTTATTTCCATTTTGATTGACAATGGATCTAACTATAGTTATGTTATTCCTGACTTGGTAGATAAGTGTGGTTTGAATAAGGAATTGCATGCAGAGTCTTCGTTAGTGTAGTTGGCTACAGATACAAAGAAGCGAGTTCATCATTGGGTAAGAGCTTGCACATTTGATTTAAATGGTATGCCTACAAAACACATTTGAATGTGTTATCATTTGTTACAGGTTTATTTGGGCACATCACTTCCGACGATCAAATTAGTGTAAAAAGGGTCTATCAAACTCTAATTCAGTTTCTACATGCCCTAGACATGCCACCTCAGTGAGTGCTTTCATCCATGAGAGTTTCATGACTTCAAACCCTGTTGAAGTGCTTCCTTGCGTCACCAACGCACCCCTGGTTAGGGGTAAGTGCTCTATAGAGTAGGTAGCCCCATTCAAGGTTGTGTGCAGAGCACCTAAGCCCACTCAAGCCTACACTAGGTGAGAATCCTCGAAATGTTCATTGGATCTTGAGTATATTCCTCCTTTCTAGAGCCTTCTAGAAGGAACCCAACTCCTATCCTATCAAGATGAGCTCAACTTAGGATAGCCTTGGATAATCTAATCCTCTATCGTCTCATCCCTTTGAACATGGAAACTAATCATCCAATTATGGAAAACCATTCAATGCCATATTAATGACAAAACCACTTGCATTCATCTATAAATTGGCCTCCCATCATAGAGCCAAGGAGCTTGGATATTATAGAGAAATATTATTGGTTTAGAGACTTGAAATATTTGTCAAAGTAATGTTATGCTACTGGATTGATGTTTCTAATGGTGTGATGAGGGCTTGGACTAAGTTGGATGAGTGACACGAGATCGAAGCACATTGGGTGTAACTTCTCCTTCTATCAATCAATAAAGTTGTTTGTTCCTTTCCAATACTTTTGTCTATATCTATCATGAATGTATGTTCAAATGTTTTGGATTCCATTTGTTTACAATAAATAGATCATATTATTTGATTATTGCCATCTTCTGTTTATGTTGGCAAGTACCAATTGAGCGAATTCAGTTTGAGTGGGAGTGATGGGAGCAACTCAAAGGAGATCAAAGGAAGCAAAGGATCACAAGTAGGTTCTTTTATCTTATCTGTTTATTGTAGGAAAACGTTAAACATCTTTACTTTAGTTATTCTAACTACCCACTTAAGGAAGATATGCTTATCCGTAGGTATAAAATTCGTATAACAAATTGACAACCATATTGGGGAACGACCATCATTCCTGGTAGTTATCCCTTATCTTAGCAGCACCAATAGACTTTTCTTGAGTTCATTTACCCATATTCAGTCATTTTGAAGCTTGTTTGGTCAAAACGTGTGCTTGTTTGTGTGTTGATAGTCCTCGCTGGAATCAACACACTGTTGTTCCTGACACATTTCTCTGCATGGCAGCCTTAGCCTAGAGATAGTGCTCTATAATGCACTGTCTCGCACTTAGGGATACGCTGGTCTTTGTCAAGCCAAAAACCCATCTTTTTGCTTGATTTTTTCCAAACTGTTTCACATCTTGTTTATTGAATGGTCAATGTTTCTCTGTCCCTGAAGTCCAAATTAGCATTTCTTTTCCATGCCCACATTGGCTTTGTTTGTTCAATGTTTCTTTATGTTTTCTTTATCATTGTCGAATCAATCCCAAATTTATCTTACATTGATTTTTTCTGAAAAATAAACTGTCGTAAAGTCTTTGTTTATTGTGAAAAGCATTGATTGATCGTTTGTGCATTAAGTTTCTTTATGTTCATCTAAACATTAAAGGAATGAAAAGAAAAACATGCATAATGCATTTAGAAGTTTGTGTGTGCTTGTACGAATGGTATAGGGAAAGTTGCAGTAGATGTGCTCTATGCTCTTTGTTTAGAGATTCTAATTTCTCTATCCCTTTTAGTTATGGTTTTCATTGTTTAAATCAAATGAAAAGAATGTTTCCCATCTTAGTTGCATTCTAGGAGTTTCAAAAACGTCACTTTGTGAACCTGAAAGGCAAACTTTTAAACAAGATCAACTAAAATATATCTCAATTAACCTAATGGAGTATTGTAACTTAACGCATAACATTTAGAGGTCTAGGCTAGAGACATGTTCTAGCGTCGTTAAACATAGTAGTTGTCGCTAACGGTCTGCGATACATTCTGAGTGTGATACCTCATTCCACGTATGTAAGTATATCATGACTCGTCCACATACTTTTGGGTATATCGGGTAGTGTTATAGTACGAAAAGTATAAGGGAATGCTCTCACTGTGTGATTTTGCATTAGACAAGGCTAACACGGATTGGGCCTCCACGTACTTTCAGGTATATTTGGGAGGACTACATTAGGTTTTTATCCATCCATGGGTAACCGAGTCGGTCGCCTTGTATATTGTGATACACCAAAAACAACATTCGGGGAGATTACCTGCATGTATGTTAAGTCCTTGGCTCCTCCAAGGCCGTATATTGGGGTTCACGGTTACTTGGTAGTTCTTTTGCCTAGATTACCCTCTTTTTGTTTATTTCTTTTTATAATAAAATCATTCCGCAATTGTGGAAGAAAATCAACATTTACCCCATCGTTGGCATACGACAGCGAGTAAACCGCCTTTACCGCCTGAAGCTACACCTAGTCGGTGAAAGCGGTCTTCTTTAACTGAGTCTAGTACATCACAAACTTCTGGTTCTTCATTTGATTTACCAAAGTCACCTATGTTGGTACGTACTGTGATTCCAGTTACTCCTAATATTACTGGTTAATCTACTACTGAAGTGGAACCTTTACAATTAACTGAGGACACTGAAAGTGAACTTAGTGAAACAGTAACTGAAGTTGTCCAACAAGAAGTTGATCCTCAAACAAAAGTTGTTCAAGAAATTCATCCTGAACCCATTGTTCCTTTACTAGGACACTTGGATCCCGAAGTTGAACAACCAGAATTTGAACAACTAGAAGTTGTTCCCGTACCGAAAGGCGATCGACTGGTTTATCCTTAGACATCTGTAACTATTGAGACTTCTCCTTTACTGCAGAGTCAAACACCAGAAATTTATTACGGACATCATAGTGAAATCCTTCCACCCGATTTGATTTCTATTGAAAAGGAATTTGAAGAAGAAACTTCACCTAGAACTCCAACTCGTTTTGGACCATGGATCTATCTTTATCCTTCCTTTCCTTGGTTAACTTATACTACTCCTCTTGATCCTATTTACTTTCAAACTCTCGTAGATTCATTAGGATATTTATTGGGTCATTTTACTATGGCTGAAACAACATCCCAAACTGTATCATCTGTTACAACTACGACAACATCTATTGTCACTACTTCTTCGATGTTTACCACAACACCTAAGTCAGATCTACATGGTGGTATGTCTATCCCACTAGGTTACCAATCATTATCTAGAACTCATTCCAATGTTTCTTCTAGTCCATGGTCTTCACCCATGTCGTCCATAGGAATTTTACCTCGTTCTTCACTTACCGATACTGAACAGATTTATTCATCAAGTCAATATTAAGCTGGTCCATCTAATTACCATCCAATGTATCCACTTAACACTATATTACCTCCATATGGAGAACAATATGCCCAATTTTCTTATTATCCATACTCTGGGGGACCACCATATCGCAGTATACCATCATCTTTAGGTCCAACTTATTCTGGAATGAATGTTTGTCAATGGCAGCCTACTAATGCTTGTTCAACCAAGGCTTGTGTATTCATCACAACCACTACAACCTATTTCATCCATACCTACTACGCCTGTTGTTACAACTTTACCACAGTCGCAAGCTCAGTTGATTGTATCTCAACCTTTGCAAGTTGATCCTTCAACCTCTTATCCTGAAGTTTCAGGTCTACAAACTCAGTCTTCTTAGGCCATTTTACAACAACCATTTGTGTCTAGAATCCAACAACCTCATGCCAGTTTACCATTAGCTGGGATGACTTAGACTTATACTGGTCCAATTTATCCACAACCTAGTCAAAGTTATACTAGTGGGCAACAACCATTGTATCAACAACCGTGGCAACCACATGACCAACAACAACAATTCCAATAGTACCAAACCTATCCTGGACTTGGTCAAAAAACCTATGCTGGGTTTGTTCAACAACAAGCTTACCAAGGTTCTAGTCAACAAGCCTATGATGGTTTTGGTCAACAACAAATTTATCTTGGTTCCCAACAACAACCTTATATTGGATATGCTCAACAAACCTACCCCTGCCAAGGTTATCAGCAGCAGGTTCCTTATGCTGGTATGTGAAGGCCTATTGCCCAGGAAATTCCAATCACATTATGACTTTTCATTTATGGTTTTCATCCAACTCTCTAAATGATGTTTTAGTAAAACTACATCCTCTCCAATGAACACTCACTGGTTCAGCTACAAAATGGTATATTGAATTACCACGAACTTCATTTTACAACTTCACAACCTTAGCCACTACATTTTTATCCAGTTACCAATCAGATATGAAACTAGAACGGAACTGTTGACCAACTTTAAATAGACCACTACTACTCACATTTATGATCATATTCATGAGTGGCGTCATCGTCTTCGAATGGTCAAAACTTTTGTTCCTGATCAACTTTTAGCTGAGTGGTTTATTAAATCCTTATTTCCATCTATCACCGAGGATGTGGCTAAAGGAGGAGTTGTTACTGAAGAGCAAGTAATTTCTCCTGCCCAATACCGAGACTTGATTTATACCCAGTCTGGCACACTCTATGATAAGATTCCAAATGCACCTAGACTAGCTTTTACTGTTCCACCACCTCCATCCAGTAAGGATTCTCATGCGAGTGACGGTGTAATAGTTTCTTCAAGCACTCAAACAACAAGTAGACCATCTATTCAAACACTTTCTATTTCAAATAAAACCTCTAATACACTTGATAATACACTTTATTCCGAGATAAATGTTGTGCCATCTGACAAAGGTAAAAATGAAAAAGCAACCTGGAAGCAAGAAAAAGGGGAAAACCAAAAAGAAACAAAGTTATCCCCCTCGAGAGAAATCATCTGATTCCTCTTCTCCGGGTAGGAAACCTCATTACCCATGTTTAATTTGTAATGAGGATCACTTTACGTGATATTATCCTCACCACTTTGAAGTCTCAAAACTTCTTAAGACTTATAGTACATCCGTTGTGTTGACAGACCCTTTTCCAACCAAGAGACTCATTTGGTTGCTATAGACCATGCTTCCACTTCACAAGTGCTTATGCTATCCACCACTAATCCTAAGACTAATGTTTTGATGAGTAAACAAAGTAAAGATTACGGTAATCCATTGTTGTCGTCAAATAACTAGGCTATAGATCAACCCAATACTTCAACTTCGACTTCGTCTAACTCCATTCCACCACACATTGTACCAAAGTTAACAATAAAACCACCTAAGGGAGTTGTTCATAAATCTACATTCAACCCTCGAGCTCGAGCAGTGCAAAATTATAACATAGTAGAATATTTGACTTAGTCACCTTCTGTTATGTCGACACTTGAGGTGCTTCAAAATTGTCGCTCCCAAAAGCATGCTTTATTGTCAGCAATTGGTGGAATTGATCCAACGGATTCCAATATTGTAGTTTTTAACCATGCAGGTTATATGCCACAATTACCAGCATAGTTAGCATTCTTGATCCAAATAAATGCTTTGAATCACCTCATTCACTAAACCATTGTTGATGAAGGTGCATCTACCTGTATCATGTCAATTAATTGCTAGGAAACACTTGGCTCACCGCCTTTTTCATGACCACCTATGACGTTAAAATATTTTGACGGTCACACTTATACACCTTGTGGAATTTTAAGTAACCTATAGATAGAACTAGGGGGCAAAACTGTAACTATTAAAGTTGAGGTCGTTGACGGACCCCTTGACTACAATATTTTACTAAGAAGACCATGGTTTTATGCTATGGCTGTTGTGGTTTCAACATAATTTTGTATGATCTCTTTCCCTCATAAAGGCGGAATCACAATAATTGATCAACTGGCCTTCTTCGCGTCTAGTTCACAAGAAACTAGAAGTTTTTCATTAGTTCACGGACATCTGCTATCTCTTCAAATCATTGTAGTAGGTCCCTTCAAAGATTATTCTCTAATGGGCACCTTTTCACTACCGTCACCATCACAAACGGTGGAAATTGCAAAAGTTGAGACCTGTAACCAGGCCTAGAAATTGATGTCCTACAAGACGTATTTTAAGTTTCAGCATGTATTTTACGGTTGGTGAAAATTTTTTCACGTCAAATCTGACGTCTAAAATATATTGGGGTCGCGTCATTTTGACGTATAATTAAAAATCCAAACCGTCAAAATCTATTGTACTGGAATTTACTAATCCCCAAAAGTATTTATTATAACTAAGGTTGAGTTTACGAACACAAGAATTTACTAATCCCCAAAATTATTTATTTATTTATTATTTATGACATAATTTAATGACCTATTTACTAGCATTGGATTTCACTCTCTTGTGAAACAACTTTAGAATTTACTAGGGTCCAAACACCACTTTCGCCTTTAGAATTTACCAGGGTCCAAATACCACTTTCACCTTTAGAATTTACCAGGGTCCACTTAGTCCACTTACCACTTTCGCCTTTAGAATTTACAAGGGCCCAATTTAGAATTTACTAGGGTCCAATTGCCACTTTCGCCTTTAAAATTTACCATGGTCCAGTTACCATTTTCGCCTTTCGCATCTAACCATATGTGGTTTGATGAATTATGTGTTTTATGGTCTTACATTTTCCTCTGTCATTGCTCTTTCTTTCTAATTGGGAAAAGTAATAACATCCCTGCAATCTTTTAATTTACTCTACTTCACTGTTGAATTTGTTTTTACCCTATTGCAGTGTTGAGTGTTGAATTTGTTAGCCTGTGAATATGGCATGCTTTCTTGTTCAAAACTGTTACACTGGTGGCATCAACCTATGAGGTATGTACTCTTTATTTATTATAAAACCTAAAAAATACAAGTTATGTCAAATTTGATATGGTATACAGTCCCTGAGGAAATTTTGAAGTAAATTAAGGCGTGGTTGCTTTATTTACTTATGTAGTTAGTTATTGTAAAACCTGAAAAATACTTACAAGTTATATGTACATTTTGATATGGCATACAACCCTTCACGAAATTTTGAAGTAAATTAAGGCGTGATTTCTTCCAACCAGCTTGGGGAGTAGCTCAAACTCAAGTTGGTAGCAATAAACCCTCAAATTCAAGAAAAAAAAGTGTTTATTTTATTTTTTGTATTCTAATCTGTTATGTGTTTTTTGGTTTTATATTATTTGGTCTTTTGAATTTTCAAAATTGCAGTGGATAAGAGGTTTAATGTTATTTGGTAGTTTTGTGGAATGGGAAGTTGAAGATTTTTAATTTACAGGGGCTTAAATTTACAGGGGCGTGACTTCAAAATTGAAATTTGAAACCATTCATCATCATTCATCTTGTAATGTGATCTGAAATTTCTATCTGAAAGCTTATCCTTTCTATATTTACAGGGATGTGACTTCAAAATTGAAACCATTCATTATCATTCATCATCTTATAACGTAATCTTAAATTCCTATCTGAAAGCTTATCATTTCTGTGATTTTAAGATTCTGAAAACATTCTGCAAGAACATTAGTTTATTTATTAACTCATAAAATTATATTAGTAAAATTTAGAATCGTGAACTTATATGGGAGCTGAAAAAATTCTATCCTAAAGCTTATTGTTTCCGTGACTTTAAGATTTTGAAAACATTCGCCATGAATATTAATTTTATTTATTAACTCATAAAATTGTATTAATAAAATTTAGAACTGCGAGAGTGTCATTTCAAATTTTCATGTCCGGTTTTAAATAGTTTGAAATGAATATAAATTTATTTTATAATTAGATGTGATGGTATAACTTTATGTGATTATGGATTTGCATGTGAAGGCCATTGAGGTTGTTGAATTGAGTTATATATAATAGTTAAATTTTATTTAACAATTTCTTTTGTTTTAAATGCAATTGTTAATACCTTGTTTTTTAACATTTAATATTTTTTTAACAAATATTTTTTTGGGTAATGGGTTTAACAAATGTTTATGCTTTTTTAGGTAATAAATAAATATCCATTATTAGAAAGTATTAACTTGGCCAGTTTGTATGATTTAATGAGCTTTAATTTTCATATGTATTTTTTATATAGGTGATTACAAATCTACAAATGTCTCAAAAGAGAAAACTACAAGCTACAATTGGGGAAATGTATGGATGGACAAAGGGAAAACTTCCAAGACTGAAAACAATTTAGAAACATGTGAAGAAACCCATAATGCTGATGTGGAACAACAATTACATGAAATTTTTGGAAGTTCTTATGATCGTGATCTAGATGAAGAAACAAATGAAGTTGAAGAAGAAGTTGCTAATAATTCAAAAATGAAAGTGCAAACAAAAAGACACTTTCGTATGGAATGGTTAGATAAGTTTCTTTGGTTGAATTATGTGAGGTTTGATGATAAAATAGCTATGAAGTGTAGTTATGGTGAGAAGTATAAGATGAATGGACCATGGGGTTTAGGTAACAGTTGCACAACATTGCAACATGATGCTCTTGTTACTCATGAAAAACCATTGGTGCATAAAGATGCGCAAACAAGATGGATAAATTCTCTAGAGGGAAAGATGAAACCAATTCTAGATCATATTAGACAACTTGAAGATGCCAATAAGGAAAGAGTGATTTCTACAATGAAAGTAGCATATTTCATCTGTCAAGAAGATTTATCTCTTTCAAAGTATGAGAAACTTTGCAAATTTCTAATGGATGCAAAAACTCCATATATGCCAAAGTCTCAAGAGTACTCTTCATACACAAATCGTAAGTCTGCAAATGATTTTGTATATTGCATATCAAAACATATTGAATAGATTCAAATAAAAAATATGATGGAAAACCCTTTCTCATTAATGGTTGATGAAAGCACTAATCGAACCTTAGAGCAACACCTTGTTATTTATGCAACATATTTAGACTCAAAGGGTCTTGGTCCACCTATCTCACAGTTTATGAAGCTCAATGATGTAGTGGATGGAAAAAGGAAAACAATATATGATAGTGCCAATCAATTAATAAATGTTAGAGGCCTTCAATATAAAGATTTGATAGTTGTTTCTACAGATGGAGCTTCAACAATGATTGGACATGAAAATGATCTTGTTTCATTTTTGAAAAAAGAACAATCCAAACCTTATTACAGTTCATTGTGTGGCTCATCGTGAGTCTTTAGCAGCAGCAGATGCTTCTAAGAAAATACCTGAGTTATTATATGTTGAAAAAATTGCAAACAAGTGTATTCATGGGTTCAAAACTCCCCAAAAAGAAATAATGAACTTAATGATTTGCTTAGAGTCATGCAAATTGATGTTCGTGATGTTCTACAAATACATTCAATGAGATGGTTATCGAGAGGGGAAGTTATTATAAGGCTTGTGAAGCTTATGCCAACAATTTTAACTTTGTGGAAAAATGAAAAAAAAAAAACTTCATCATGGTATGATAAGGCACGGATATATTCTATCCAATATTGTTTACATATGCTTGTTGATGTTCTAGGGGAATTAAACAAGTTGATTATGACTTTTCAAGAAGAAAATGTAGACATTACAACTATTGGGTTGGCTCTTGAAGTAACTATAAGTACATTATCTAGATGGTTTTTGAGAAAAGAGACATTTGCAGAAGACACAATTTATCTTTCAAAATTTTTAAGTGATTCTCAAAATGGATACATTGATATTAAAGATGAAGGGACATTGGTAGATAGACATGAATTACGATACATCTCTATCTCAGCCATGGATATTGAATGCAATGGAGCAAGGAAACAATCTATGAAACCTTGTATTGAAGGTACACAGGAGAGTTGTCAACAACTCACAAAAGGTTATTTAGAGACTCTCATAGACTCTTTAAATGAAAGATTTCCAAACATTCATCTTTTTAATACAACAAAATTGTTCAGCCCTTGCTATTATCCAAAAAAGTGTCGTAATCGTGAGAAAAAATCAGAACGTTGGCTTTTAAATCTTTTTCAACATTTGCAAGATACCATATCAAGTGATGTTGGATTTGTAGCTTTATTTCATGTTAAAGCTTGTAAAAGAGAGTTGCACCCTTTTGTTGATTCATTAAATCTGGCTTGTAAGGGGTTTTCTATGAAAGAAGCATGGAAAGTATTTCATAACACAAAACAATGGCACAAAAATTATCCTAATATGATGAAATTATGGCAAGCCGTGCTCACTATTCCTGCAAGTACAGTAGATTGTGAAAGGGGATTTTCTAAGAAAAACATCATCAAGGACATTAGAAAATCAAGGCTAGGGTTGGATACATTGGATGCTTTAATGAGAATATCTTTGGATGGACCTGAATCATCCAATGTTGATTGGCATGCAGTATATGAGGTATGGACTGATATAAAGTCAAGAAGGATTCTTGAGCTTTGAAATTTCTTCTAGGTTATGTTAAGATATCCCTATTGAAATTTTTTTTGTAGTTTCTCTAGAAAGATTGACTTTAAATGAAGTATAATTACGATCTATTATTAAAAACTTTTTTGTATTTTCTCTAACAAGTTTGAATTTCAATGAAATACACTATAGTTTGGAAAATTTCCCCTAAATGTTTTATTTATACTTATTTGCATGGTTTTCATTGTTTAAATAGTCTCGCTATAAATTTGGACTATAAATATGATAGACTACAATTCCACTATTTTTACCCACGTACAATGATGCATGGTGTCGTTAAATTTCTTTATTTTGTTTGTTGACTTCTATAATGCTAGATTTGTTTGAGTATGGTAGTGAGGTGCACAACAATAAATGACTTCTGCTAAAATCCACATGACTGATTGAAAACTGTGTTGTAGTTTTATTTTTATTTAATTAAGTTAAAAAAATGAAAACCAAATATTTGTTTTCTATTTTTAGTGAAACATCTTATTTTTTTGGATCTAGAAATTATAATAAAACTAGTTTGAAAACTAACTAGTGTCAGTTGTATTTTTATTTTTATTTACTTAAGTTAAAAAAATGAAAAACAAATATTTCTTTTTAATTTTAGTCAAACTGATCCTATTTTTTTGGATCTGGAAATTGTAATAAAACTAGAATTCGAGTCTATTAGTGAGGGGAGATTGAAATTTTTCATATATAATATACGTATAGACCAGAATAAGTTAAAAATAATGTTTCTGGGTTGACAAATGTTTGAACATTTTGTCCTCTATACATTGTTTCAGATGTGTTGTTAATGGTAAAACTACATAAAATATTATATAAGAATGAAAAATGTGTGTGATTATATAAAATATTACAGAAGAATGAAAAATGTGCGTGATTTGAATGAATTTTCTGAGCCTTTTTAGAAGAATGAAAAAGGTCTGCGATTAGAATTTTCTGAGCCTTTTTAGAAAAATGAAAAAGGTTAGTGATTATAATTTTCCCTTCCTTATTTCGGAGTTTATGAGGAAAATCGCTTCAATTTGGTTTGTACACGCATGCGAAGAATTTATGAATTGAACCATTTATGAATTGAACTCTAGTCTTGATCTGTGTAAAAAAATCCTATATTAATGTTCTAGCATCATTTGGGATAATCCAATTGTCAACCCAAAGATAAATTTACGAGAACGATTTGTAGTTGTTCAATCCTCTTGCTTTAATGGTGAAAAATTATAGTTGAATGGTTAACTAAAAGTCCACACTGTCCATATTTGCTTTCAAGTTTTCTGTTGCTTGAAGATTGTCCAGATTGGGGATCACATGTTGATATAATTGTCCATATTGGGGATCACGTGTTGATATTTCAGCCATTTATTTTTCTTAGAGATGGATATATCTATGTGAAGTCTGAAAGTTTGCAATTATAAGCACAACTTTGGTAATTTGGTTTAAAGAATGTTATGTTAAGCATGAATAAATGCTAGTAGCTGTTACTTTTATTAAATTACATAATTTCACTATATTTTCAACGTCATACAATGTAAGATGATTAGTATTATACTCACATTGGAGGCTTGGATGACCATGCTCACACTGCAGATGTTGTACACTACTCACTAGCATCTATGTGAAAACTATATGATTCTACTTTGAAGCTTTATGAACAAACATAGAATTATTCATTGATTATTACATAGAAGAGTTCAATGCGGGAAGATCCAATGCTACTATTTTAGTTTATTAGTATGAAAGGTGGTTTATTGGCATAAAACATAAAGTGAAGGGCATGTAAAATGTAAAAACGTCATGAAATTTTCATTTGACGGGCAGAGGGAATTTGAAATTCCAGGCCTGCCTGTAACATTATATATTCCGCTTCATCTGACTCATGGAAGATTTCCAATAATTCCGAAGTTGATATGCATAATGAAACCATGTCATTAAGCACAATTGAGCTCACATAGCAATCGATCTTTTTGGCTTGTGCAGCAAATCCAATTCCATCATCATCGATTGTATGGGTTGATCATTCGATAGAATATGGTACTTCCTCTAATCCTTTTTCACATACCTTTTCTACTGATAAAGGAATCATCCAATCAATGATGACAGAAGAAGAACCATGGGCAGATTATCGTCATCAATCCCATCTTCTAGATCACATAGAAGATATTCCAAATGAACTAAATCGCCCTTCAATCGTTGATTTTCTTTCAAATTCTGTATTTATAGACACAGTCAATTCCGAATGAAACTTATCGAATATCAAAGAAACCATTTCTATTGATATTTTGACGAAACCTAGAATTGTAGAAAACATCCATGTTGGCAAATCTTGTTCCCATCAGAACTTGAAACTTATTGTGCTCTTTTTCGTGAATTCCATGATATATTTGCTTGGTCATATGAGGAAATGCCAGGGATTGATTCTAGTAAAATTGAACACGAGATTAAAATGTAACCTAGTGTCAAGTCAGTACGACGGTGCCTCCGTCCTCTTCATCTGAAGAAGGTTGCTACCATAAAAGCAGAAGTTGAAAAAAAATTACATGCTGGTTTTATATACCCCATTCCTCTTACCGATTGGGTTTCCAATATTGTTCTTGTCATGAAGAAACAAGGAACAATACAAGTGTGTGTTGATTATATGGATGTTAATCATGCTTGTCCAAAAGACAACTATCCCACTCCCTTTATCGACCAGATAATTGATGAATGTATCAGATTTGAAATATTTTCATTTATGGATGGATTTTCAGACTATAATCAGATCAATATCCACCCAGAAGACCAATCAAAAACTGCCTTTATTTTTCCTTGGGGCACATTCGCATATAGGAAACTCCCTTTTGGTTTGAATAATGTTGGGGAAACTTTTCAGAGGGCAATGAATTATGCCTTCCATGACATCAAACACATCGTTCAACCCTATCTAGATGACTTACCTGCTCATTCACGAAAATGGTTTGATCACTCGCAACATTTGAGAGCCATATTTTTTTGTGCCGACACTACAAAATTCAACTCAATCCACATAAATGTGTGTTTTGTGTTGGTTTTGGTCATTTTCTTGGTTTCGTAGTGTCTAAAGAATGAATTCGACTCGACTCCTTGAAGGTTAAGGCAATTCTTGATCTGCCTCCACCTTCCAATTTACTTCAATTGCAGAGACTCCAGGGGTGGCTAACTTTCTAAGGAGATTCATTCCAAACTATGTTGAAATGGCTAAACGTTTTACTCGTCTTTTGAAAAAGGGAATTCCCTTCCGTTGGACCAGTTTGCGCAGGCTTCCTTTGATGCTCTCAAAGATACCCTAATCTATTATTTTAATCGTAATCTCAATGATATGGAAGTTAAGTATTCTTACATTGAGAAGCTAGCTTTGGCTTCCGTTTAAGATGTATAGAGATTTTTCCATTATATCCTGCTCTGAAAGACCATTGTCATTTTGGATTGAACGCTATGACATACATCTTGTCATGTCAAATTGTTGGGGGGAAAATATTCAAAATGGATTATCATTTTGCATGAATTTGATTTGGAATTCATCAAATCCAAGTCAAAGAAACCTCTAGTTTTTGTCGAGCTTCTTTGTGACCTTCCCTCTACCGCCATCGAGTCAACAACGGAACCATAAATTCTGGATGAGACTCTGTTACTAATCTCATCATCTAACCCTTGGTATGGAGATATACTGATCTATCTCCAAACCCAAACTTTCTAGTCCGATACCTCTCGCTTGCAACCGTGGCGTATTCTATATCAAGCCAAAGATTATCTGATCATTGGTGAGACCCTTTACCATCGCGGTATCGATACGATTTTTCGTAGGTGCCTCACACATGAGGAAGCCGAGAAAGTTCTAAATGATTGCTATTCTGGTGCTTTTGGTGGAAATTTATCTAGATATGCTATCGCTAGAAAATTCTTTGTGCTAGTTACTTATGGCCTACCATATTTAACGATTGCATTACTACTCTCAGAAGTTGTCATGCATGCCAGATTTTTTACCGTAAAAATCGATGACCACCTGCATCACGACATCGTGTCGTCGTTGTTGGACCATTTGCAAAGTGGCGCATTGATTTCATGACATGTAACCCTCACTCGGTCGGGGGGCATGGACATATTATTGTCGTCATTGACTATTTTACGAAATGGGCCGAGGCGATGCCTACATTAAAAAATAGTGGTGAGACAGCTGCACTTTTTTCTTTAACCATGTGGTTGCATAGTTTGGTGTACCACAAGCTATAGTTATAGATCATGGTTTTCATTTTTGCAATCACATGATGATTGAATTAACTGCCAAGTTAGGACTCTCACATGATAGTTCTACTCCTTATTATTCATAGGCTAATGGAAAAGTTGAAGCCATCAACAAAGTCATTAAGAAAATGCTTCAACGAATTATAGGAGTTCACAAACAAAAATTGTATTTAATCTTGTACTCAGCTTTGTGGGCTTATCGAACCTCGGTAAGAAATGCAACTGGAATCACACCTTTCCAATTGGTGTATGGTCTTGAGGCAATCTTGCCAATACAATGTGAGATTTCATCACTAAAACTCACAATTGACTTGTTACCTGACACTTCTGATGAGATGGAACATGTCGTGAAGATGCATTGGCCAACGAAGCACATAATAAATGAATTAAGGCACAATATGACTACAATGTCAAGCCTCGCATATTCTTAGAAGGAGACCTAGTCTTGCTTTATGTTCAGGAAGCCGATAAACTAGGAACAGGAAAATTTGAACCACTATGGATGGGCTCCTACATTGTCAAGTGTGTTTTGGTGAAAGGCGCTAAGAAGTTGGTTGATTATAATGGAATTCCATTGTTGCAACCCTAAAACGGGTTGTATCTTAAACGTTACTATGTTTGATTATGCGTAGTAAAAACACTATATATATGCTTTGATTGCGTGTTTGTGTCACAGTGTGACTTTTAGATTTTTTATGTGGTTAGTAATCCGCTTTTCATTTGTTGTAGATGTCGAAATATTTGGAACAATTTGTTGGTTATGCCGATGGTACTAGTCATAGTACGCAGAACCTATCCTCTGCAGCTTAGGCCATATTCGCTCCAAGTGGCGAGTTAGTGATTTTTCAAGGGATTTGTATCAGTCATTCTACGAACAATATCGTTGAGTATAGCGCATTGATAAAACTCCTCTCTGATGCCATTTCACTTGGCATTCACTGAAGCATCATTAGGCTAGACTCACAACTTGTCATACTACAGCTTACGAATGTTTATACCGTCTGAAATCCAACTATTCATCGTATATTCCTTAGAGTTCATCTCTTGGAAAGACATTTTTTATTACATTCAATATCAACACATTTCTAGAAACTTTAACACATTGACTAATTCTTTACAAAATTACATGTTAAACAGACATTTACGACATATGTAAAGAGTAAATTTTCAATTCACATCAACAATTGAATAGGATTACACATAACCATACAAAAACACTAAAAGTAAAATAGATAGATGTTTAGAGTTTTTACAAAAAATTGTGTCCAAGACATGTTGGTCATCTGACCTCAAAACCTAAAAATGCATACATTAAATCATCCTAAGTAAATCTAATGTTGCTCATGATAACAGGTCACTGCTTGAACTATCATGTTTAATAGCCTCATCCAATGACTAGGTACGCCAATAGTATAGCAATGTAGTCTCATTGGTAACTCCTCAATCTGAACATCTGGAATACCAAGGTTTAACCCCTCTATATGATGTTGCAACTCTACTTGTGTCTCAATTAGATCTAAATCATGGAGAACTGCTCTTCCAACATTTATCCCTATTGGTTCACCTGCCTCCTGTTGATGACCCATTGGTCGAATAGTGCCAACATCTATATACATGAGAACATTTTTAGTTTAGTCTTGGAAACATCAAAAAACACAAAAACATGTAAAAACTCAAAAAAAAAAATACATGGCCAAAATAATTTACCTATAACACCCCATTGAGCACCCACTGGTAATCTCAAATCTGGATCTCTATGGAAATCCATCCTTGTATATGGATGCTCCTCTATGACAATATGTTGTCAATGGAGCCAACTGAAGAATGTAGTAGAAATGACTGACCAACATATCTAGTCATCAACTCTACCCATCTCTACATCTGTGGATCTCTAGGACCAGCTAAACTCAATTTCACATGTTGAGGTTGCATCAATGGAATTCTATCCAAAGTAAAAGCGATCAAGATCGATCCATAGCTAAATTTTTTCTTCTTGCTGCTTTTTACTTTAGTTAGTTGCTCTTTCATAAAAAAGAGTACTTCCTCACACCAGTTGAACATAGTTGGCTCAAGACACTCGAGTGCATACTGCATGTATGATATATTCGCGACATGAAGCGTCATGCTACCCGCCAACTTTGCAATAGTAAAGAGTATTGTTCGCAAGGGAAAATCACAAACATCCTTGATGTTTATCTTTCCATCTTTGCTAGGCTGTGTACCTGGCCCACAAAATTATCAAATGTAGTCCCTCATTAATTCACCCCCACCAGCAGAACCTAAAAGAGAAATGCGGGCACCACATATTGACAAGCCTATGAGAAATTAAATATCATCGATCAATATAGGGAGCACTTTGTCCCCTATGTGAAAAACCTATTCTGTTGGATCCTATGAATGAACCAAGAACTGCAATAGTTCTAACTGTTGCCTCATCCCAGATAACCTGAAATATTTGAGTAACGCACAATCTCTAAGGGCCTCAATAGTACCAGGATCATTTAGGGAAACCATATCATGTTCTTCATGTTCTCTTTCATGCCATGTGATAGCCATTCTGATCCGATCAAAGTTTGAAATCACACCATAGGCTTAGTTAGGATCCATTTCATGCAAAAAACTAAAGAGATTTTGGGTAGAAATGATGAATCAAATTTCTAAATTGCACCCAACGCACCCCTGATCTTTAGACAGTGCAATGCAGAGAAGTTTCCCTTTTGTTTGACTACTTTGTAGCGCAGTTTTCAATGCATAAGGGTGCACTAATCCTAGGGCGTGATATATTTACCCTAGGGACCCCAAAACCCTAAACAAATTTCCTGAAATTGAAAAATAATGACCTTAAATGAAAGAGAAGAGGTAGACCTCCTACCTAGTCCTGACAACATGAAGAATGATCCACAGAATCTCCCGCAATCAGTTGATGAAGTTTAAGGTGAAAAATTGGTTCAGAGCACAAAAATGAATGGTAAATGTCAAATGGTAAAATGACTTGGTAAATTCTTGTTTTATGGTTATTTCATGTTCATTAAATGAATAAACTATAGTTTTTACCTATTTTTACCAATGAAACAAGTACGTTTAATCCATTTGGTCGTTCTTTGAGTAGGTTTACAACTGACATAATGAATTTGACGTGCATGATCGTAAAATGTACTTTTGACCACAGAGCATACTTTTATCTCTTTTTCGAGCTCTATTAAACATCAAAAAAGGAACCCCCCTAGAGTCCTCTTTTCAGACTTTCAAAATATGAAAATATTGTCGGGCGCTTGTCCTTTTCATCTTGTAAACAGATTAGAAATGAAATCTACTCAATATAAGTTTAACCCTTTTTTGAATTGAGATATATTACTTACGAAAAAGGAATACGTTGATTAAACATGATCAATAGGTTCTCTCTTGTATTATTTTATGCTTTTTCAAAATTGAGAGACAAATTTACGGAAAATAACTTGTGGAGTTTTCTTTTTGTCCCTTTTCAAACTCTCTAAACATGAAAAGGACCGAGTTCTCATTGTCTTTAAACTCGTTAAAGCATCAAATAGTGACAAACTTGTCCATCATGACAAGACCGAGTTTCACCTTCGCTAGACTCGTTAAAACATCACATAGCAATGGATTCACCTGAAGGGTAGAATTATACATCAAGCATATGTTATCCTCCTCAAGCTTGTTAAAAAATAATGGTCAGAAATGACTAGGGAAAATGAGAAAACGAATAAATCACTTTATGGTAGCAAGTCGCTCCCTAACATGACACTTTCATTTCATCTCTGTGACTAGTTGGGTTGGGTTATCTACTTGATGGTTATCATACCTATGGTCTATCACACCATCCATCACTTTGGTTTTGGTTCAATGTTGCCAATTCATTCAGTGTCGCCGACATGTTCAAGAGAATTCACTCAGTAAACTTCATGCTTTGCAATACTCATAAACCTTCATTTTCATGACCGCCATTCCTGAACATTGTGTCATCAGCCACATTTTGTCTTCAAAATAATTACAATCATTTCATGTCGTTGATGGGGGATACATCAAGGCCCTCCTGCGATGAGTCGCTTCTTGTCGACATCAACACATTATCCAGGAAGTTGACTTAGAAACACCTTCCAGTACCTTGAGGCTTTCATACATCAATGGCAAGTTTCTCGCTTTCGGAGACAGGTTGACATCATAGGCCTTCAACCGAAAGACTTTGTATGGTGTTCGACATCAAAACATCTATTCACACCACACAGAATGTACTGTAGTACCTTGAGAATCATTATCACTATTGGTGATTTCGATCGCGTCTGTTAACAGCCTACATCATTGGCTGGTAATCAGACGGTGTCTTCCCATGTCTGACTTCAGATCACATTTTCACATGGTTAGACTCGTACTTGAGCAAACGATTGGACAAGATAGAGGACCCCAGATCTAGTTTCATCCATCCAGGATGCGATTTTTGGAGAGTACTAAATCATGTGTATGATGGCTTTACACAGATAGTCATCTTATCATGGATCTATATCTGTAGACGACTATCTGATTTATGTACAAGTAATGAAAAGTTTATATGTTGAGCATGGGTATGCCTTCCCTCAGCAATTCATGAAAAATTCAAAGATATTATGATATTATGTATTATAATTGATGCAGGTCACCATCTACTTCAGATCCTCCTCATCACATCATAAAGCTTATCACTAAACATTATCATTTTTTACTTAATGCTTTAGGGGGCAGTTGTTACAAGTCTATTTGGGCACATCACTCCCGATGATAAAATCAGTGTAAACAATGTCTATCAAACTCTAATTCAGTTGCTACATGCCCTAGACATGCCACCTCATTGATTGCTTTCATCCATGAGATTTTCCTGACTTCAAACCCTGCTGAAGTGCTTCCTTGGGTCACCAACGCACCCCTGGTCAGGGGTAAGTGCTCTGTAGAACAGGTAGCCCCATTCAAGGTTGCGTTGTAGAGCACCTAAGCCCACTTAAGCCTACGCTGGGTGAGAATCCACGTAATGTTCATTGCATCCTGAGTATACTCCTCCTTTCTAAAGCCTTCTAGAAGGAACCCAACTCCTATCCTATCAAGATGAGCTCGAATTAGGATAGCCTTGGATCATCTAATCCTCTATAAACACATCCCTTTGAAAATGGAAACTAATCATCCAATTATGGAAAACCATTCAATGCCATATTAATGACAAAACCACTTGCAGACATCTATAAATTGGCCTCCCATCATAGAGACAAGGAGCTTGGATATTATAGATAAATAATGTTGGTTTAGAGACTTGAAATCATTGTCAAAGTAATGTTATGCTGCTGGATTAATGTTGTTATTGGTGTGATGAGGGCTTGAACTAAGCTAGATGAGTGTCACGAGATCGAACCACATTGGGTGTAACTTCTCCTTCTATCAATCAATAAAGTTATTTGTTCTTTTTCCAATACTTTTGTCTATATCTATGATGAATGTATGTTCAAATGTTGTTGATTCCATTTGTTTACAATAAAAAGGTCATATGCTTTGATTTTTGTCGTCTTCTATTTATGTTGGTAGGTACTAATTAAGTGAATTCAGTTTGAGCGAGAGCGACGAGAGAAACTCAAAGGAGATCAAAGGAAGTGAAGGATCACAAGTAGGTTCTTATCTTATTTGTTTATTGTAGGAAAAGGTTAAACATCTTTACTTCAGTTGTTCTAAGTGTAACTACCCACTTAGGGAAGATATGCTTATCCATAGGTATAAATTCCGTATAACATCATTGGGATCATAGAGTATGTTGTTGGGCATGGATTGGTTGTATCTACATAGAACCAAGGTAGACTGTTATGAAAAAGCTATTGATTGTGTTGATGACAATGGAGAACCAAGAGTCTTACGGGGTAAGAAGAAGGCCACATCAGTTAGGATGGTGAAAGCAATGCAAGCAAAGCGTAGCCGCGGGAGAGGGTGCAAGATATTTGCAGTACACATTTCTAGTGATAAGGGTAAGGAGGTTCAGGATATAGATGTGTTGAATAGATATCCAGTGTTGCAGCAGTTTTAGGATGTATTCCCTAAGGAAATTAAAGAGTTTCCACCTCACAAAAAGGTAGACTTTTCGATTGAGTTAGTTCTAGGGGAAGCTCCAACATCAAAAGCACCTTATAGGATGAGCAGACCTGAGTTGGTTGAGTTAAAATTACAACAGAATGAAATGTTGGACAAGGGATATATGAGGCTAAGTATATCACCTTAGGGCGCATCGGTCTTGTTTATGAGGAATAAATATGGTACCCTCAGATTATGCATTGATTACAAGTAGTTGAACAAAATGACTATCAAGAACAGATATCCTTTGTCAAGGATTGATGACTTGTTCGATCATATGAAGGGAGCAGCAGTGTTCTTGAAGATTTACTTGAGATGCGGATACCATCATGTATGCATCAAAGAGTAGGGAATTTACAAGGCTGCATTCAGGACCAGGTATGGGCGTTATGAGTTTGTTGTTGTTCCATTTGGCTTAACTAATTCTCCAGCTACATTCATGTGTTTGATGAATAGTGTGTTACGTCCACATTTGGATAAGTTTGTTTTTATTCCATTTGGCTTAAATAATTCTCCAGCTACATTCATGTGTTTGATGAATAGTGTGTTACGTCCACATTTGGATAAGTTTGTTATTGATTTCATTGATGATATACTGGTATACTCTAAAAATGAGGAATAGAATGTCGAGGATTTAGCAGTAGTGTTGAGGTTGTTGAGGGAGAATCAGTTGTATGCTAAGATCAATAAATCTAGTTTCTTTCAGACTAAGGTACACTAATTTGGACATGTTATCTCCAAGGAAGGCATTGCAATAGATCTAGAGAAGATAAGGGCCATCTTGGAGTGGGTAGTTCCTAAGAGTGTGGATGAGGTAATATTTTTCATGGGCCTGGAAGGATATTACAGGAGGTTCATTAGGAACTTGTCACAGATTTCTTATCCCATTACTCATTGCAAAGGAAAGGTAAGAAGTTTGAAGGGACAAAGGAGTGTGAAGCTAGCTTTGAGCAGCTTAAGAAATCGTTGACACATTCATCAGTACTACAGATTGCAGATCCAGATAAAGAGTTTGTGGTAAGCAAAAATGCTTGCAAGAGAGGGCTTGGTGGAGTCCTTATGTAGGATGGACAAGTGGTATGTTATAAGTCTTGGAAAATAAATGATCACGAGCATAAATATCCCACACATGACCTTGAGTTAGTAGCGATCATACATGCATTAAATATGTGGAGGCATTATCTTCTTGGAAAGTGGTTTGTGCTTATGAGTGATCACGTTGGGTTGAGGAATTTGTTTGATCAACTAACTCTGAATGCAAGGTAGGCTAGATGGTTGGCCACGATCAGCGAGTTTGATTTTGAGATCAAGTACATCAAAGGTAAAGAGAATAGGGTGGTAGATGCTCTCAACAAATGGGTACAAGTACATCACTTGGCATCTGTGAGCTCCTATGAGACAAACTTACATGATAGGATATTGTAGGAAGGATAGAAGGATGTCAGGTATATGGAGATTGTGCACAGGTTGCAGCAGGGTGATAGTACAAATATAGGTACAGGTATAGGCACAGGTACAAGTTCAGGTGCATAGGGCATGGACTGTCGTCTTACAGTAGATGGATTGGTCAAGTTCCGAGACAGGATATATGTACCAGATAATAGTGAACTCGGGAAGGTGATCTTGAGGGAGTTTCATGCATAACCATATTCAGGTCACCTAGGTTATCAAAAGGTACTGACAACGATGAAGAGATATTACTATTGGTCGTATTTGAAGAGGGATGTAATAGAGTTTTTGGCTAGATGCTTTGGTTGTCAGCAAGTGAAGGCATAGGGTAAACATCTAGGTGGACTTCTATAGCCGATTGTGATTCAAAAATGGAAATAGGAGCTCATTTCAATGGACTTCATCACAGGGTTGACGAAGACAGTGAAGCAGCATGATTCCACCATGGTTATTGTGGACAGGTTAACAAAGGTTGCACACTTCATTATGGTAACATCTACGTTCTTAGCTAGTGATGCCGCATAAGGGTTCATCATAAATGTGGTTATACTACATGGTGTTTCGAAGAAGATTGTATCATACATGGATGTGAAGTTCACTTCCATGTTTTGGAAGGAGTTATTTGCAGGTTTGGGCATAAAGTTGGCCTTTAGCATAGCTTATCATCCGCAGACAGATGGACAGACAGAGAGGGTCAAAAATATATTGGAGGATATGTTGAGGATGTATGTGATGCATCAACAGTGGAAGTGGTAAAAGTATCTCCCTTTGGTCGATTTCGCATACAATAATTGTTATCAGGAGTCATTGAGGATGAGTCCTTTTGAGGAATTATATGGGCAACGTTATAACATTCCCATTATTTGGAGTGATCTGGTTAGAAAAGTATTGATTGGACTAGATATGTTAGCAAACATGGAACAGGAGATGCAGGTGATCAAGAAGAATCTTAAGGTAGCATAGGATAGGCAGAAGAGTTATGTAGACAAGAATAGGTTGTTCAAGTAATTCTAGGTTGGGAAATAGGTGTACTTGTGTATCAAAACGAAGAAGATCTCCTTGCAGACTAGATCATGTTCCAAGTTGGAACCACAGTTTTGTGGATCCTTTAGTATCATTGAGAGGATTGGGTCAATATCCTATCAACTTGCTATGCCTCCTACAGTGAAATTCCACGATGCTTTCCATGTATCTTTTCTTAAGAAGTATGTTAAGGATGTTGATCATGTAATTGATTGGTCTGTATTACAAGTGGAACCAAATGGAGAATTCCAGCCGAAGCCTCAATGTATATTACAGAAAAAGGTGCTCATGCTCCAGAACTGAGCAATCGAGCAAGTTAAAGTGAAATGGAACCACTTTGGGCCCAATGAAGCTACATGGCAGATGGAGAATTAGATGTGAGCTATGTATCCTTCCTTGTTTATTGGTTGAGGCAAAGCAACTTTGCTTTGGTGATTTGGTATTTGTTTATGGTGGTTTGGTATTTTCTTATGGTGGTTGGTATTTGCTTATGGTGATTTGGTATTTGCTTTATGGTGGTTTGGTATATGCTTTACCATGGTTTAATATATGCTTTATGACGGTTTGATATATGTTATATGATGTTTTAATATGTGCTTAGATATGATGACTAGTATATTTTTTTATATACATTTTTGGTATATGATTTGGCATATGTTTTGGTTTCTATATTTATGGTGATGTTTCTATATGTACCCATGTGTATGGATGTAAATACTGTAATGACTTGTGTTATAAAGCTCCACTATGTGGTATGGGTGTCATGTCATTATAGTTATGTTATCATGTTATTATGCTATCGTGTGGTTATGTTATCATGATGTTATGATGTCATGTGGATTAGCACTCAGTAGGATGATCATTGTAAATATTGTAATGAGTTGTGTTATAAAGATCCACTCTGCGGTATGTTGCTATGTTGTCATGATGTTCTTCTCTTGAGCAGATCTTTCATTGTAAATACTACATCGAGTTGTATTATAAAGCTTCATAAGTAGTATGTCTTCTTTCAGCAATTTGTTGAGATATATGAGTGATTGAACACTGATGACGGTGGCCCCCAAGGGGGAGGGTTCTGTACTAGCCCTAGTGAAAATTTCATTTCATAAAAATTAATAACAATAACCACGGATGAATGGGACACTTATTCCAAGTTGAATGCTGGGCAAGACATCCTAGGGGGTGTTCATTTGGTGGTTTATGGCTAAGGAAATTGGCAAAGGCAATGGTTAAGGCTTTTGAAAGGAAAAATGGCATTTTTGGCACAAATATTTATGAAAATAATGGAAATTAGGAGAAAACAGAGGTGAGAGGTCACAGGATGCATGTGAGGAGGAAAATGAAGGAAAATAATGGAAAATGAAGAAAATCGAGGCCTCATTCATAAAAAGGCTTATGAGGATTAGTTGGTAACCTTTTGTTAGTTTAGCTTTCGATCTCTTTCATTATTCTCTCTCTCTCATACTCTTGGACACTTAGAGTTTTCTTGGAGCATTTTGGAATTGGAGCAAGAAAGGAAAAGAATGCAAGTAGAAGCAAATATCAAGCAAGGAAAGGCAGGATCAAGCATCAACAACAGTCTTCATTGCAAATATTGACTTGCATGTGTATTTTCCTTGCTAGATTTGGCATGCATGGGATTGCATGTGTTTATTTTCTACCATGGCATGGGTTTTTCGAGGTGTGATAGTATTTTCAGCCTAGCCTTGCCATTTCTTGATAGCTTTGATGACATGGGTTCCCTCATTCGATTTATGTGGGATGACCAGATTGGATCGAAGTTGAGTGGGGTGGATCTGTGAATTGACAACATATGGTGTAGTGGTCCCTGAAAGAGACTGACGATACATGAAGCCACTAGCCTAGTAACCCCTGAACTAAGCTATGGGTTGCAGTAAAGCCAGATTGTGTGCCTCGATGGGCCTAGGAATCCTTGTCGGTGAATGGCGGGATATACGATAAATCCAAGAGGTGGATTTTATCCTTGTTGGGCCTAGTGATTCTAGGATGGAATGCATGGTAAATCCTAGATAGTATGTCTTGGTGTAAGGCCTAGTGATCCCTGGATCGGAATATGGATGCACATAAAGCCTGGGAGACTAGGAGGAACTCAAATTCCTCATAGTGTAGGTAGAGAACTCTGGTGGCATCCACATTGATTGGTGTTTTTGATGTGTTATATGGGTCCTAGATTCATGCTTGGAATATGGCAAGGGGGTGATTGGCTGAAGAGAGACTTGGCTCAGCCAATATATGGTCGGGTGGACCGTGGTAGTCCCATCACCAGTTTGTTCATTGCATTGATTAATGAGAAATTCATTCCATTGATTTTCATGTGTAAATTTACTGGTGTATATATGGATTTTTATGGCTGATATGTGTATTCTATTTTTGTCTCTATTATGTTGGTTACATGCACATTTTATGGCAACGGCTATGTTTGGCTCTCAGCATGTTTTTACTTGTATATGAATGGATAATGTGTCTATGGCCTAATAGATGAATATACAACAAATGACACGAGGAAACAATGGTTCATAGTGATTCTCAGATAAGTATGGGATCCCTACACTAATTTTTTTGTTTACACTTGTAGGTTACATGTTGACAATATGTTTGATGAAATGTTTGTCATGGCTAGTAGGGGTCTAGCTAAGGTCTTGTTGATTTGATTGTTTTTGCTTCATTGTTTCCCTGTACCTTTCTTGATTTCAAGCTTTCATTCCATTCTGGGCAGTGGCCTAGGCTCTGGGCCTAAAAACGTGGCTTAAATCCCAGAATCGTTGGCACAAAACTAGCAATTTTGGTCTACATTCACTGACATGCAGGCTTATGAGAGTGACTTTAGGTCTCTAGTCACTCCCTTCCCCATAGAATGATAGAGACTATGGCCTTAGAGATCCAGAACAACAATGGCACCCAGGGACAGGCTATCTGAGTGTTTGACTTATCTCCTGAGGGTTTTGTTGATGATGTTGGATGATTGTGTGTGATGTTTCATCAATTCCACTTCCTTAAGGTCCCATAGGAGGTGGAATCTGATCATAGTATCCTCTCGTATCATGTTTACCCCAGTCGGAATGTTTACTTGGGTGGATGTGGGAAGAGTGTGTTATAAAGTGGTACCAGAGCATGGTTCAACTCTTGGACTGGATGGATTGAATGTTAGTCATGCATGCATGTCAGTTGCATGTGTGTTTCTTACACTTACATACTTAATGCAATTGCTTGATGTTGGATTAGGGTTGTATTATGGTTATCATGGAGAATTTGATGTTGATTTCGTGAAGAGTATTTGACATGAGTATGTGACTGACTGTATATGGTCATTTGTTGCTTACATATTGATTTTATGTCACCTAATTACATCTGTGTATGTTAGGTTACATTTTGAATATTTTGATTACATGTATCAGTCTTGTAGGTTGATTGCAATAATGGATCAATTATGTTTGACTACATGTTTTTATGTGTATTTTTAGTTGCCTAGGCATTGCTTATGCATATTGTCGATTGCATGTAGCAATGTGTATAATAGAGTAATGGTTTTTGTCATGCATGAGGTAATAGAATACATTGTTGATATGGACTTGCATTGAGGACTAGATCCTAACTAGAGTGATGATTATGTGTTGATAAAATTACTTGCAACTGTCTATATGTTGTTATGATTATGTTACACATGTATCACGCTGATTTATTAATCTTGCAGACAAGGTATCCTCCCCAAGCTATACTAAGGTACATTGGTTTATTGTGATTTGGTTTATATGACATATTATGGATTGTAAGGAAGAGAAAGATCAAATGGCTAGCAAGGTGGTAGATTACGTAGAATCTCCCTATGCATCATATGAGCAACGTGGTGTGGGGCATATTTCTGATTTGGATGATACATTGAGAACCTTGAAGGAAGAGATAAGGAGTTGTAAGGCAGATAATAATCGGATCATACATGCACAAGAGAAGCAAGCAAAGGTCAATGTTTTACTTCTTCAGAGTTTGTTAGAATTGCAGCGTCAAAGTCTGCTTCAAATCAGCCATGCACATGAGGATGGGACTAATGGAGAAAATGGAAATAGATCTCATGGCAGGTCGGATAGATCTGACACAGTGAGAGATGACAGGTTGTTGGATACTCCTGAAAGAAGGAGAAATGAGTACAGGTATTATTCTAGTTCTAGTTCTAATAGAAATCATGATCGTCGTCGCTATCATCCTTACAGGAGGAATGATAGGGGATACTTATCGAATGAATTCAAGAAAGCAAAACCACCTAGTTTTGATGGAGACATGAAGAATTTGAAATATGCAGAGGCTTGGATACTTGGGATGAACAAATTCTTTGAGTTTCATGAGTACACAGATAACATGAAGGCTAGAATAGCTATCTTCAGCTTGAAAGGTAAAGCAAACATTTGGTGGGAAGATGTTAAGCAGGTTAGAGACATCAGGACAGATGACGTGAGTTGGTGGGAATTCAAGAGGTTTTTCAAGAATAAGTACTTGTAAGAAAGGTACTACAATAGTAAGGCTAAAGAATTATATGAGATTAATATGGTATCAATGACAGATGAAGAGTATAGGACCAAGTTTCTCGAACTATTGAGGTATGTACTGTATCTTACTGACGAGAAGGATAAAGTTCAAAAATTTATCAGTGGTTTTCCATTAACATTTAGAGATCTGATTGAGTATGATGAGCCTTAATCAATTGAGGAAGTTATTGGGAAACTGAATCATTGTTATGAACAATCAAAGCGTAAGAATGAATCTCAACCGGATGGAAGAGAAAATACAAAGGTAGAGGTAAATTCTAACCTAAGAGGACAAGGCCTCAACATGCATATCAGAAATAAAATGTGGCTCCACAAAAGAGATTTAATGCAGCTAGACATGGACATGGGTCACAACAGCAGCAACAACAATATAGAGGTGAGGGAACTCATTGTTTGGAGTGTTGGGCATGTGGTGAGGAACACCTTAGTAGAGACCGTCTGCAACATTAGGGTGGAAGGCCTAAGATATACAGTGCACAGGGGGCGCAGACTATTGGGGATGTTGGCTAGAGTATTCCACATATCTATGCAACAGTGGACAATGGGCAAGAAAAACACCAAGAATCTATCATTGAGATGGACGATAAGCTCTGTGATCAAGTTATTTCTATTTTGATTGATCTAGGATCTAATTATAGCTATGTTAGTCCTGACTTGGTGGATAAGTGTGGTTTTAATAAGAATTTTCATGCAGAGTCTTGGTTAGTGCAGTTGGCTATAGGTACAAAGAAGCGAGTTCATCATTAGGTAAGAGCTCGCACATTTGATTTAAATGGTATGCCTATAGCAACACATTTGAATGTGTTACCGTTGGGATCATACAATATGTTGTTGGGCGTGGATTGGTTGTATCTACATAGAACCAAGGTAGACTGCTATGGCAAAGCTATTGATTGTTTGATGAAAATGGAGAACCAAGAGCCTTACAAGGTAAGAATAAGGCCACATCAGTTAGGATGGCGACATCTATGCAAGAAAAGCATAGCCATAGGAAAGGGGTGCAAGCTATTTGCAGTTCATATTTCTAGCGGTAAGGGTAAGGAGGTTGAGGATGCAGATGTGTTGAACATATATCCAATGTTGCAGCAATTTCAAGATGTATTCCCTGAGGACATTATAGAGTTGCCACCTCACAGGGAGGTATACTTTTCGATTGAGTTAGTGCCAGGGGTATCTCCAGCATCGAAAGCACCTTATAGGATGAGCACACCTAAGTTGGTTGAGTTAAAATTGTAGTTGAATGAAATGTTGGACAAGGGATACATTAGGCCAAGTGTATCACCTTGGGGCACACTGGTCTTTTTTGTGAGAAAGAAAAATGGTACCCTCAGATTATGCATTGATTACAAGCAGTTGAAAAAAGTGACTATCAAGAACAAATATTCTTTGTCGAGGATTGATGACATGTTTGATCAGCTGAAGGGAGAAACAATTTTCTCGAAGATTGACTTGAGATCTAGATACCATTAGATACGCATCAAAGAGGAGGTCATTTACAAGATTGCATTCATGACCAGGTTTGGGCATTATGAGTTTGTTGTTGTTCCATTTGGCTTAACTAATGCTCCAGCTACATTCATGTGTTTGATGAATTGTGGGTTGTGTCCATATTTGGATAAGTTTGTTATTGTGTTCATTGATGATATACTGCTATACTCTAAAAATGAGGAAGAGCATGTCGAGCATTTAGTAGTAATGTTGAGTTTGTTGAGGGAGAATTAGTTGTATGCTAAGCTCAGTAAGTGCAGTTTATTTGAAACTAAGGTACACTACATGGGACATCTTGTCTCCAAGGAAGGCATTGTAGTAGATCCAGATAAGATAAGGGCCATCATGGAGTGGGTAGCTTCTAAGAGTGTGGATGAGGTAAGATCTTTCATGGGTTTGGCCTGATATTACAGGAGGTTCATCATGAACTTCTCGCATATTTCTTATCCCATTACATCATTGCAAAGGAAAGGTAAGAAGTTCGAATGGAAAAAAGAGTGTGACGTTAGCTTTGAGCAGCTTAAGCAGTTGTTGACACATGCACAAGTACTACATATTGCAAATCCGGGCAAAGAGTTTGTGGTATGCATAGATGCTTGCAAGAGAGGGCTTGGTGGAGTCCTTATGCAAGATGGACAGGTGGTATGTTATGAATCACAGAAACTAAATGAGCACGAGCAGAACTATCCCATGCATGATCTTGAATTAGCAGTGATCATACATGCATTGAAGATGTGGAGGCACTATATTCTTGGTAGGCATTTTGTGCTTATGAGTGATCACATTGGGTTGAGGTATTTGTTTGATCAACCGAATATGTACACCAGGTAGCCTAGATGGTTGACCATGATTAGTGAGTTTGATTTTGAGATTAGGTACATCAAGGGTAAAGAGAACAGGGTGGCAGATGCTTTTAGCATACGGGTACAGGTACATCACTTGGAAGCTGTGAGCTCCTATGGGACAGACTTACGGGATGGGATCTTGCAGGCAATACATCAGGATGTCAGGTATATGGAAATTTTGCACAGGTTTCAGTAGGGTGATGTTACAAATATAGGTACAAGTACAGGGATAGGTGTAGGTGCGCAGGGCATGGACTATCATCTTACAGTAGATGGATTGGTCAGGTTCCGAGATAGGATATATGTACTGAATAATAGTGAATTCAGGAAGGTGAGCTTGAGGGAGTTTTGAGCGAACCCATATTCAAGTCACCCAAGCTATCAAAAGACACTAACAGTGGTGAAGATATACTATTATTGGCTAAATTTGAAGAGGGGTGTAGCAGAGTTGTGACTAGATGCTTTGATTGTCAACAAGTGAAGGAAGAGTGTAAACATCCAGGTGGAGTGCTACAGGCAATTGCGATTCCAGAATGGAAATGGGAGGTCATTTCCATGGACTTCATCACAAGGTTGCTGAAGACAGTGAAACAACATGATTCCATCATGGTTATTGTGGATAGATTAACAAAGGTTGTACACTTCATTATAGTGAAGTCTACGTTCTCAGCTAGTGATATGGCATGGGTGTTAATCAAATATGTGGTTATAATACATGGAGTTCTGAAGAATATTGTGTTAGATAGGGATGAGAAGTTCACTTTGATGTTTTGAAGGAGTTATTTGTAGGTTTGGGCATAGAGTTTTCCTTCAGCACAACTTATCATCCATGGAAAGACGGACAGATAGAGAGGTTCAACAAGATATTGGAGGATATGTTGAGGATGTATGTGATGCATCAGCGGCGGAAGTGGGAAGAGTATCTCCCTTTGGTAGAGTTCGCACACAACAATGGTTATCAAGAGTCATTGAGAATGAGTCCTCTTGAGGCATTGTATGGGCAAAGTTGTAATATTCCCATTAGTTGGAGTGATCCAGTTAGCAGAGTATTGATTGGACCACATATGTTGGTAGACATGGAACAAGATATACAGGTGATCAATAATAATCTCAAGGCAACACAGGATAGGCAGAAGAGTTATGCAGACATGAACAGGTTGTTCAAGGAATTCCAGGTTGGGGAACAAGTGTACTTTCACATCAAACCGAAGAAGAGCTCCTTGTGAATTCAATCACGTGCCATGTTGGCACCAAGATTTTGTGGTTCCTTCAATATCATTGAGAGGATTGGGCCAGTAACCTATTGACTTGCACTACCTCCAACAGTGAAATTCCACGATGTTTCCATGTATCTTTGCTTAAGAAGTACGTTAAGGATGTTGATCATGTAATTGACTGGCCTGTATTGCAGGTGGAGCTAGATGGAGAATTCAAACCGAAGCCTCAATGTATATTACAGAAAAATGTATTCATGCTCTGGAACTGAGCAATCGAACAAGTTAAAGTACAATGGAAGCAGTATGGGCCTGATGAAGCTACATGGGAGATGGCGGATCATATGTGGCTTATGTATCCTTCCTTGTTTTCCGGTTGAGTCAAATCAGCTTTGATTTGGTGGTTCAGTATTTTCTTATGGTGGTTTAGTAAATTCTTTATGGTGGTCTGGTATATGCTTTATGGTGGTTCGATATATGCTTTATAATACTTTGATATATGTTATATAATGTTTTGATATGTGCTTAGATATGATGACTAGTATATGTTTGATATAATTTTTGGTATATGATTTGGCATATGTTTTGGTTTCTATATTTATGGTGATGTTTCTATGTGTACTCATGTGTATGGATGTAAATACCGTATCGAGCTGTGTTATAAAGCTCCATTGTGTGGTATGAGTGTCATGCCATTATAATTATGTTATCATGTTATTATGATATCATGTGGTTATGTTATCATGATGTTATGATGTCATGTGGATTGGCACTCAACAGGATGATCATTGTAAATACCGTAATGAGTTGTGATATAAATCTCCATTGTTCAGTATGTTGTCATGATGTTCTTCTCTTGAGGAGATCTTTCATTGTAAATACTGCATTGAGTTGTGTTATAAAGCTCCATAAGCAGTATGTCTTCTTTCAACAAGTTGTTGAGGTATATGAGTGATTGAACACCGAGGACAGTGTCCCCTAAGGGGGAGGATTATGTAACATCCCTTGTGAAAATTTCATGTAATAAAAATTAAAAACAATAACCACGGATGAATGGGACACTTATTCTAAGCTGAATGTTGGACAAGACATCCTAGGGGGTGTACATTTGGTTGTTTATGGCTAAGGAAATTGGAAAAGGCAATGGCTAAGGCTTTGGAAAGGCAAAATGGCATTTTTGGCACAATTATTTATGAAAATAATGGAAATTAGGAGAAAAAGGAGGTGAAAGGTCACAGGTTGCATGTGAGGAGGAAAATGAAAGAAAAAAATTGAAAATGAAGAAAATAGAGGCCTCATTCATAAAAAGGCTTCTGAGGATTAGTTGGTAACCTTTTGTTAGTTTAGCTTTTGAAGTCTTTCATTACTCTCACTCTCTCTCATTCTCTTGGATAGTTAGAGCTTTCTTGGAGCACTTTGGCATTGGAGCAAGAAAGGAAAAGAAGGGAAGAGGCAACAAAGATCAAGCAGGGAAAGGCAGGATCAAGCAACAACAACAGGCTTCATTGCATGTATCGACTTGCATGTGTATTTTCCTTACTAAACTTGGCATGCATGGGATTGCATGTGTTTCTTTTCTACCATGGCATGGGTTTTTCCAGGTGTGACAGTATTTTCGGCCTAGCCTTGCCATTTCCTAATAGCTTTGATGAGATGGGTTCTCTCATTCAGTTTATGTGGGATGGTCAGATTGGATTCAAAGTTGAGTGGGGTGGATCTCTGAATTGACAAATACATGGTGTAGTGGTCCTTGAACCGAACTGAGGATACATGAAGCCAATGGCCTAGTAACCCCTGAATTAGACTGTGGGTTGCAGTAAAGCTAGATTGTGTGCCTCGGTAGGCCTAGGAATGCTTGCCGGTGAATGGCAGGATATATGGTAAAGCCAAGAGGTGGATTTTCTCTCCGTTGGGCTTAGTGATTCCGGGGTGGAATTCATAGTAAAGCCTGGAGAGTATGTCTTGGTGTAGGGCTTAGTGATCTTTGGATCGGACTGCGGATGCATGGTAAATCCTAAGAGACTAGGAGGCACTCAAATTCCTCACGGTTTAGGTGGAGAACTCCAAGGGAATCCACATTGATTAGTGTTTTTAATGTGTTCTATGAGTCCCACATTCATGCTTGGAATATGGCATGGGGGTGATTGGCTGAAGAGAAACTTGACTCAACCAATCTATGCTCAGGTGGAACGTGGTAGTCTCATCACCAGTTAGTTCATTGCATTGATTAATGATAAATTCTTCCATTGATTTTCATGTGTTAATTTACTGGTGTATATATGGATTTTGATGGATGATATGTTTATTGTCTTTTGTCCCAATTATGTTGGTTACATGCACATTTTATGGCAGCAACTATGTTTAGCTCTCATCATGTTTTTACTTGTATATGAATGGATAATGTGTCTATGACCTAATAGATGAATATACAAAAAATGACATGAGGAAACAATGGTTCATAATGATTCTCAAATAAGTATGGGATCCCTACACTTAATTCTGTTGTTTACACCTGTAGGTTACATGTTGACAATATGTTTGATGAAATGTTTGTCATGGCTAGTAGGGGTTTGGTTAAGGTCTTTTTGAGTTTATTGCTTTTGCTTCATTGTTTCCATGTACCTTTCGTGATTTAAAGCTTTCATTCCATTATGGGCAGTGGTCTGGGCTCTGGGCCTAAAAAAGTGGCTTAAATCTCGGAGTCGTTGGCACAAAACTGACAAGTTTGGTCCACAATTGTTGGCATGCGGGCCTATGAGAGTGACTTTAGGTCTATAGTCACTCCCTCGCCCATAGCATGAGAGCGACTATGGCCTTAGAGGTCCAGAACAACAATGGGACCCAGGGACAGGTTGTCTGAATGGATGACTTGTCTCCTGAGGGTTATGTTGATGATGTTGGATGACTGTGTGTGATGTTTCGTCGATTCCACTTCCTTAAGGTCACATAGGAGGTCGAATCTGATCATAGTAGCCTCGTCTCATGTTTAACCCGGTTGGCATGGTTACTTGGGTGGATGTGGGAAGAGGATGTTACATATGATTACTCTGTAACGAACCAAGTTTAATTCCACATCACTTCTAGTGTTACATTTATACAAAGTTCACAGTTACACAAAATAACAAATTCCAACCATATAATAAGACAAACATTAATCATGAAAGTTAACATTGTTAATGCTTCAAAATGAATTTTAAAATTAAGTAATTACAACTATTTAAACTTCAATTTGTTTCTATAATTATCTAATTTAGTTTTCCACAAAACAAATAAAATACTTTTCTTTTTTTTTAACATACATTCAAACTTACTTATTAAATTCTATCACTAATTAATCTACATTCAAACTATTATTACTAACTATATTCAAAATATCATTCAATGATTATAAATCAACTATAAAATTCAGAGATTGGTTAACTGTGGAGGTTTGGTGCTGTAAGTCTTGTGCTCCAATTCCGGCCAGCAGCAATCTCGAATAAGAATATATACATATGACAGTTGCTGAGAAGGAGCGGCGAACCAGTGAGCGGCGAACCTCGGGGTAGTGCTCCAGGGAAGACCAATGGCATTTCACACGACCGGGTATTCTTCTCAATGCATCCTTCCGGGGACATCAATCTACTGTCAACATCCTCAATGTATATGCGCCTTATTCTCACAGATTATCTTTCTGGGACCGCTTTTTCTCATCGGATCTGTGTGAGATCCCTCAACTGATGCTTGTCGGTGATATGAACTTCACCCTCGGTCCGGATGAGGTTTGGGGAGTTGGCAGGCAAATGGATCCCATATCTGATTTCATAAAGGCCCGTCTCTTTCAATGGAATCTCATCGATATCTCTCCCTCCACATCATCCCACACCTGGGAAAATGGACGCACGGGCGACTCATACATAGCAAAGCGCTTGGATCGAGTCATTATGCAGGCTGATATTATCAATACATTCGGCCATCCTTCTCTATCCATTGGATTCGACACTATTTCAGACCACCGTCCCATTTTCTTTCAATGGCGACAGAAATCTTTTGAACAGCATTTCCCCTTCAAATTCGACCATTCTTTTATGGAGAATCCGGCTTTCATCAATATGGTAACCTCGGCATGGCAGGACTCGGTCCATGATGACCCCTCCTCAACGTTCCACTCCCGCATGACTCTCTTACGCTCAAAGGTCAAATCATGGCAGACTGCGGAAAAACGGAAGAATAGGCATGAACTCATTCTTATCCAGCAGGAGATTGAACGCATCCTCACTGGCCATGACCCTAATTCCATGTCAATCCATTCGAGAATTATGTTATCGGATCTTTCCCGCAGGAAAATCCATCTATTAAACTTGGAGGAGTCCTCTTGGCGACTTAAGAGCCGGATTTCATGGCTGCGCTTAGGTGACCGGAACACAAAATTTTTTCAGCGTTATGCTAACCACCGAAGACAGACCAACGCTATCTGGAGGATCAGCGATGGGCATGGCGGATTTTTACACTCTCAACAGGATATTTCTAAAGCGGCCATTAAACACTTCAAAGCACAATATAGCAGGGGAAGAGGCGCCGATATCCAAGACATACTATGGGGTATTGAGGTATATCCTATTATGTTTGATGATTCCTGCAATGATACTATTTTCCAACCAGTCACGGAGGATGAGCTCCATAAGGTCCTTAAAGCTTTCAGCAAGGACAAATGTCCTGGGCCCGATGGGTGGTCCATTGAATTCTTTCTGTGTTTTTTTGAGCTCCTCAAACACGACCTCCTGCATATGATTGAGGACTCCAGGACTACTGGTCATATTCATTCACATATTTCATCTACGCTGATAGCCCTCATCCCCAAGAAGCCAGACGCGGAATCATTCTCTGATTTCCGGCCGATTTCCCTATGTAACATATCCTTCAAGATCATTTCGAAGATAATTGCTGAACGTATAAAAGGTATTCTGGCTATCCATCTGACCAGCGATCAACATGCATTCCTTAAAGGCAGGAACATCATGGACGCTGCTGCGTCTACTCAGGAGTGCATTCATTCTATTTTCACTAATGATTTAGATGGGGCTATACTAAAGATTGATTTACAAAAGGCCTATGACTGCGTAGACTGGGGATTTATACGATGTCTTTTGGCTCACATTGGCATCCGACCAGATATGATTATGTGGATCATGGCATGTATTGAAAATGTCAATTATGCCATAAACATCAATGGCATCCCTACTTCCTTTTTTACTGCTGAACGGGGCCTCCGTCAGGGATGCCCGCTTGCTCCCATCATCTTCATCCTAGTCATGAACTCTCTTAGTCTCCATATCAACAACGCGGTGAATGATCACAGATGCTCTCCTATTCGCATCAGTAGGCACATATCATTATCACATAACTTATTCGTTGATGACATACTCATATGTGCTATGTTACAGCTTTCATCCTGGCAATGTTTATTCGATATCATGAACAATTTCCAGAAGGCCACCGGACTTATTATTAATAAGAAAAAATCCACTCTCTATTACAATGGTGCAAACAATGATCTGATCAACACCATCGCTGATATGTTTGAGGTGCAGTCACTTCCCATCCGGAACGGTATCTCATATCTCGGCTTTCACCTCAAGCCCAGATATATGTCTTCTGATTGGGAATGGTTGGTACAGAGATATTATAATAAAATCTCATCCTGGGAATTTCGCACATTGTCTTTGGCCGGCAGAGTCACACTCACAGTGGCGGTTTTGACGCAGCTATCGGTCTACTGGGCACACTTATATTACATCCCAACATGCATCATCCGCAGGCTCAACCAAATCATGGCATGTTATATCTGGGGCGGGAAATCCACTCACCAAAAGTTTCATCTTGCGAGAATGAAGGATATATCCATTCCAAAGCAACAGGGTGGATGGGGTATCAAGGAATTAAGACATTTTGGGCAAGCACTGATCTGCCGCACCCTATGGAGGGTTATCTTTGGAACATCACCATGGAGCAACATCATACGCCATCGATACATGAAAGGCAAAGACATAATATATTGGTACAGGAAGGGTTTAATCGGCATCAACTCTGGATCTCCCATATGGCGTAGTATGAAAAAAATAGAAGCATACTTCATATCCCATATGCGCTGGCGCATCCACACAGGCGTCAACATCTTTATTGGAATCGACCCCCTGACAGTTGGCCACAAAGACCTGAATATTCCAGACGCCCTCGTCTATCAGCTTCACCGTCAAGGATTTTTCACATGGAATAAAATGATTAAGCAATGGAACGGTTCTACTCCGGTATGGTTGGATGGTAACGACCTACACTTACAGCAACCTATGGCGGATCAATGGAAATCCATCACAGAATCTATTAATACAGGAGGCATCCACCGTTTTGGTACATCGGACCAGCTCAAATGGACCGTCTGTAGCTTTAGAAGGCCGGTCACCGTTCGGGACATATATTCTCATCTATGCATCGGCAGATTCCCATACTTTCCCCCATCTTTTCCATCCATATTCTGGAAGGCCTCATGTCCGCCCAAATTTATATACTTTTCATGGCTCGTTTTTTATAACAAAAACCTATCATGGGAAAATCTCAGGAAGCGATCATGGCATGGACCTAGCAAATGCCCTCTTTGCGGCAATGACGAAGAGACCAATCTTCACATATTCATCAAATGCACATCCTCTTCCCGGATCTGGTATGCTTTGGCTCACAATTTTGGTTTTACATTAACAGTTTTTGATTCCATCCATGCAGCTATCATTTGGTGGAGCAGACAGAAAGGAAACAGGCGTTATTTGATATTGATATATCTATGGATGGTATGGAAATGGAGGAATGACATCATCTTCAGAAATCAATTTGTGCCTCCTATTTTCATCATCGACAGCATCATGTCCCTATGGCACTCGATATATGGATCCCCATGATGTCTCCTTATATGCATCATGCTCTTCCGGGCCTATATATCCATACAAAACACATCTGATTTTTTAAAAACATGTGTATTTTTTGTTATATACCAGGACACATATGCATCTATATGCCAAATATGTTTCTCATAATACACTCATTTGAGAATGCCATACTCAACATCTGTTATATATATTTTCTCAATATAATATAATATATATCATGCTTTTTTTCTTCTGAAAAAAGATTATAAATCAACTATAGAATTTATATTATATTAATCCATAAAATAAACAAAAATGAGTAAAATTCAATTATAATTTTAAGCGTATTAATATTAAAATATCATAAATTTTAATCATATTAATATTAAAATATCATATCCCTTTTAATATGAAAAGCCAAAATTCGAGGCAAATAGCCATATCAGAATATCAGCGCAAAATTTGCAATCATTTTCCGTTCAAGCAAATAGATTAGATGGAATATGTAAACTCTAAATAAAACCATGTTGAAAGTTTGCCACGTATATAATCAAAACGTACAGGTCACCAACCTTTAGATTTCTTAATAAAGATTTTGTTTTGAATAGATAGTAAACAATAAAAAAAACTGTGGAATGAGCTCCACCTGGCGGCCCACAGGAGCTTGAATCGCATGCTTATTAAATTCATAAGCTTCTCTGGGGTATTTGTATTTTACGAAAATGGACCTGAGGGCATGGTTTACGTGTCCAGTTTGAACATTAATTAAAAAATTATTTGATTAATTTGAACAGCCAGCGACATAATTTGGTGGTAAATCCTAATTAATTTGATTAATTGAGATTTTAAATTAAGGGTTTTTTTTGTTTCTGTTTACTTTGAAAGAAAACTTATAGATTTTATGCAAATTAATTTCATATATTAAAATAAATTAATTCTTATAAAATAAGGGGCTAAACTAGGAAGGGTTTTTAATAAACTCTAAGCAGTTTCATCTTATAAGTCAATGAATTTTGTAACAGATTTTTATTGAAAACTACATAGAAAATGAGAATTTATTGAAATCTTATATTTGAGTAGCTATCCAAAAAAATGATCAGAAGTTCTAGCTCTTTCAAACTAGTTTTATGCTTACTCTTGTTAAGTATAATTTTGAGTTTCTGGAAGTCGGGGTGACTTCTCAAAACGATTACGTTTTCGTGGCGGGGTTTCAACAACAGAAATTTGACTTGGGAAAATTTGAGAAAAATGAGTTGGCATGGTCCGAGTAGATGTGCTATGTGTGAAGCTGCTGAGGAATCCAATCTTCATATGTTCTTCCAGTGCAATTCCTCTCTTCAGATCTGGAATGAATTGTCTCTGCTTTATGGTTTCCCTCATGTTGTTTTTGTTTCAGTCCAGGTAGCTTTTCAATGGTGGCGCGCTCAAAAAGATTCATGGAGATCGTTGTTTATCACTGTCCTATGGTGCTTATGGAAATGGAGGAACGCCAAAATCTTCAAAGACTCAAAAGAGCCTCTTAAATCAATCTTGCATCATATTGTTTCCATCCATGATGCCATGCCATTGAATCAGCCCAAATTGAAAAAAGATCGCAAAAAAGAGGTTGAAATCCCTCTCAAGAGTGTTCCCTGTGCTTAAATCCCTCTCAAGAGTGTTCCCTGTGCTTTCTTCGATGGGGCCGAGCAGAATAATATTTGTGGATTGGATGTGGTGTCCACGTTATTATGGACGAGAACCTGCAATACTTTTTTATCATGGAACGATGGAAATGGCTCAAACAGCTTGGCTGAACCGAGGGCTCTTGCAGGACTGCTTGCTTTCTGTGTGTTTTTTGATATTTAAAACATTTCAATTTATGGCGATTCAAAAATAATGATCCACCATGTAAGGGAAGCCTGCCACATCAGTTGTCCTAGATCTTGTTTTAGATTTTGTTACTAAAAGCTACGAACTGTTTCTAAAAATAAAATTTTGTTATGTAATTAGGGAACATAGCACTGTAAGATCACTTTTTAACCAAATATGTGAGTGTGTTGCGGGCTGGTATAATAGTCATCAATTCCAATGTTTATATGATGTTTTTAAAGTCACAATTTTGAGCTGGAAATTTTATTTTTATACATGAAAATTCATGTTTTTATTTTGGTAAAAAGGCATGGTGTGTTTTCGGAGAAATTAAAATTAAAAATAAAAATAAAAAGCTTTACCCCATTGAAATATAATTCTAAAATCTGATTTAGTATTTTGGTTTGTAATTTTTGTTTTTTAATTAAACTATTAAAACTCTCTTTTAATTAAACTACTAAACTCATCTAAAATCTGATTCTGATTTAGTATTTTGGTTTGTAGTTTTTATTTTTTAATTAAGTTCTTAAAACTTTTTTTTAATTAAACTATTAAAACTCAACAAATTTAAAACTAGTGTAACTTTTATTTTTAATTAAACTATTAAAACTCTTTTTTTAATTAAACTATTAAAACTCAACACATTTAGAACTCATTTTTAAAATAATTAGATTTTATAACATGCTCATCCAAAATTACATTGAGCATTATAACTCTTGGTGAACCACTCTACCCCGTCATGTGGCCCACCCACCAGTAAATTTGGGATTCCAGAATTATGGTCAATTGAATTGCCCAAGATTCTATATGATTTTTCTTTTAATTATAAATAAGTTTGATAAATGTTTTTGCGATGAGCAAATTCTATAGATTCCGATAATGAACTTCGAATGGACCCTTCTGTCAACGCTACCGGATATAATAACTACAGGTCACTTAGTTTTCATTTCCATTACCCTTTCCCTTTCTCCTCTCCATTAATCAATGATGCTGGATCTTCCATAAAGGCATGCTTATTGATAAAATTTCTATTTCTATTTCTTTTTCTTATTTTTATTTTATTTTATTTTTATTTTTATTTTGATAAAATTTGTTATTTTTAATTTTAATAATAATTTTTATTTTATTTTTATTTTATTGAGTCTTGATTTTGATTAAGATATTTAAAATTTTGCTCTAAATTACAAATATATATTAAATAAACAATATTAAGAATGGTTTAGTTTTATGAATATGAGAATTTTAATGGAATTATGAAGAATTGATGGTCATTAATTTTCCTTGGTTTCACTCTCCCTAGATGATTCAAGGATTTCTAACACCAGTGCTTCTCAATGATCCCATTGTTTCTCCATAAGCTTATGAAAACTATCTCGGGATTTTCAAGTATACAGAATCTTTCTATCCCCTTTATTTATATATTTTTTTAAATAAAATGAATTATAATTTATTTAGAATATGCATGTCTATCATTATATTAAGATATGTAACACTCCTAAACTTTAACTGCCACGGTAAAAAAAATAAAAAATTATGTGTTATTATATTACCGGCACCATAGCCATATGGCACCTATTAATTATGCACTTGATGGATACCTGACATAGCAGGACTGGTCATTTAAGTTGGCTCGGGTTACAAACCCGCTCACCGATGATTGTCGTCGTTAAACATTTTCCGGTTAATGAAATTATGGGCTTGTGATAATAGTTGCCTGAAGTTTCTTGCCGTAACTTATGTTGATATTTTGGGTTGATGGGGCGCTTTTCTGCTTTAATTGCTTCGTTGTCCTTGTTGACGAGGCGCGCTAGGCATCACCTCGAAGTTGGCGGTCTCAGGGAACTAAACCATCGTTCAGTTCTGCATGGCATTCATTTTTGCTTTCCACTACCTCTCGCGCTCAACCTTCTCATTTTGGCTTACCTGAACAAACACTGCTCTCTGCAACCAGGGGTATCCGGCGAGGGTTATCGGGCAGAGACTTGTCTGCCCTACTTGCGTTTCAACCAGGTATACAATACGATCAGCTCGACTGCGTTTTATTTTGTAGGTTTGCCATACGTTTGTTGCTGTTCTTTAGCCTTCCGCAGCTAAATTTATACTCATCACACTGTGAACTATTTTAATTTGCAGGTTACGTTTTATATGATGGCTACCTGGGGTTGCCAACCTAGTGATTCGCTCAAATATTCGGCCTGAACACCGCATACCGGGTAAGAGCACCGAGTTAAGGGATTTTGTGTGATGCTATGTAATCCATAAGGCGTTCGAGAGTTTCATTCCAGACCTGGAATGTGAAGTCCTCCTCAGTGGCCATTGTTTTTTCTTAACTTTTGATATGGGTTTCTATGGTAGTTCAGTTTCTCAAAGGGGATCGAGGGCTCCTCGTGGCTTAAACTTAAGACCACGTTGGGGTATTTTCCTTCGGTGTACCTGGACCTATATATGTATAAAGTTGTTACGATTCTGGGTATTCCAACAGTTATCTTTATGCACATTATGAGATAGGCCTATAGTTTGTAAGCCATCTTCTATGGTTCGAATTAATGTATCATGGACGCACAATTTATACTCACTGTATATTTTGCCATCATGTATGTTTGTTCTATGCTTATCTAAATCGTATTTTTAGGTTCAATTCTATACTCTGAAATCGCCTTGACAGGATGGATTATATGCAACTTACTTTTCCCCTTGATTGTAAAATCGTTATTGGAATTTTAAAGTCAATATGCCCTTTTTACATGATTTTTATCGACGCAATTATTTTATTTACTGGTTATTTCTCTAGGGCTTAGCAGGTCGCCCACGATCATGACCATTCCTGTACTTGGTCTCCTGCTACTCGCGGTGCTACTCTGACATAATTATTATAGTAAGTCTCTCTAGTTAGTTTAATTTCTCAACATAGGAGTTAAAGACTCCCCTTCCGAACCTATTAATTTGTTAGGTTCTTTTGGTTACAAGTCCAACTATCCTCGGGTTTATCTTTCTGAGGATATGCTGACTGATACGACTCCTCAGTCGAGTTATGGGTTCGGCATTATTGTATTTAACCATGTATTTGCATTATGGGGGTTTTCTTTTATCTAATAATTCCTACAAAGGTCTGAGGCAACGCTCTGGTCCGCCGGGTTATTTACTAAATGGATGACGAGTTAATCACTGAAACCCTCTCTGCTTTGAATGTATAATAATTCCCCTTGGCTCACAGTCTTCCTTACCATTGTTACTGTTCGACCTCTCGGGTCATTGTAATTTTTTTTTTTAAACAAGATGCGACCCATCGTGGTCAGGTCTCTGTCATACAGACTTTTGTAATTCTATTAAACCCTTCTATAGCCTAGGGTTTGGCCGTACTTCCTCTTTGTGAGACGATGATGTTGTGGCTTGCAGGTACCTGAAATCGATTCGGTTATACGAGTTATTATTAGGCCAAGTCACAGTCCAATAGGACTTTATGACACACCCATGCTTTGTTTGTTCTTATCTGGTATGTTTCTTTTTTTGTTGTTGTATGTATATAATTACTTGCAGATATACAAGAATTTCTTTATCCATAGTTACATACAAATGTACAGGAATTTCTATATTTATAATTACAGACAGATATACAAAAATTCTTTTATCTCCTACTGAAAAACTGGAGAATACCATGTTATTTATTTTCCGGTACTTATATGTATAAACACGAACTTCTTGGTTTTCTTACTCTTTTCCCAGAAAAGAAGAATACTGTTATTCTCGTTGTTTTGTAACTATATTCGGAATTTTGTCTTCTATACTGTAGTTCCAGAATTTAATCATCACAGGAATTATGTTTTTATTTCTTTCTTTTATGTTCAACACAAACACATCCAGGTTTAGCCTTTTATCAATATCTTAAAAATAATGACTTCCAGGAGAGGCCACTTACTTGTTTCCTGTCAGGAGCAACTTTTACACTTTACAAGATTGTACATGTTACTGTCTGACTGTTATCCGCCCAACCATGAGATACGTCCTGCTCGACGACATCTCCCCCCAAGCTCCCTTGCCAGGTCAATAACCTCTGCAAGTTTACTTCGTACTGAGTGCTTACGCTCTGGTCCTTACCAGACTTCGCAACCTCCTCCCTTTCTGTTCCCCTTACTCCCCATTTTTCCTCCCCCCTACCTCCTTTTCTCGAGGTGTTTTTAGTTGGGGAGGGCAGTTAGGGTTGTTTTCCAGCGACCGCCTAATTGCCCAACTTCTCTCCTCGAAAGTTGTCAGTCTCCCTTTTCTTTTCAAAAAAAGAAAAACTTGAAGACATGTTTCCATGGTCATTCATTAAATAAAATATCATTTGTTAATTCAAATAATCCTCATTCTTGGTTTGCAGTTAAATACAGTAAAACAATTAATTACAACAGAATATTTACTTGTCCGGGGTATTACATCTCCCCCTCCTGAGATTGGACATCGTCCCGATGTCCTTTCGTCATGAATAATTCCGGGTAAGCTTTTCTTACAAGCTCTTCATCTTCCCAAGTGGCCTCTTCAGGCCCAAAGTGCTGCCACTGCACTTTAATTTGGGTAATAACTCGCTTCCGCAGCTGTACTTCTCTCCGATCGAGGATGCTCAGTGGCTCGACTAAGACTTCTCCTTTCGGTTCGACCTGCATCAGCAATATTCCAATTAGTTTCTTAAAATTATAACTTTGAGTTAGGTCTATCTATATTAGTCTTTACCTGTATATCCTGCCATCTGATCACATGTTTAGGATCATAAACGTATTTTTTTAATACCGAAACATGGAAGACATTATGGACCCGAATGTGGCTTGGCAGGGCAAGCCGGTAAGCTACTGGTCCAATTCTTGCCAAGATCTGGAATGGTCCATAATATCGGGGTGCCAACTTGGCACATCCGCTCCACTGCAATGTACTTTTCCTGACTTGGATCCTCACATAGACATGGTCACCGACTTGATATTCTTTGAACCTCCTCTTCCGATCAATGAAGCTCTTTTGTCTATCCTATGCAACTTTTAAATTAGCGCGTACCCTTTTGACCATATCTTCCATTTCCTGGAGCATCTCTGGTCCTAATCTCAGTTTGTCCTCAGGTCCACCCCATCTTGAGGGTGTCCGACATTTCCGCCCGTATAGAACCTCAAAGGGACTCATCTGCAATGAAGTGTGGTATCCATTATTGTACGCAAATTCTACCAAGTGTAAATATTCCTCCCACTGTGTTGGTTTCTGCATTACATAGGCTCTTAACATGTCTTCAAGCACCTGGTTCACTCGCTCTGTTTGACCGTCGATCTGGGGGTGGTAAGTTGTACTGAAATGTAGTTGTGTCCCCAATTCGGCAAATAATGTCTTCCAGAAAGCTGATGTGAATTTCACGTCACGATCAGAGATTATTATCTTCGGAAGTCCATCCAGTTTGAACACATTCTGCATGAAAATGTGGCCAATTTGTACAGCTCTGAATGTGGATTGCACAGGTATGAAATGTGTTGCTTTACTCAACTTATCTACCACCACCATAATAGAATCATTTCTTTTCTTTGTCCGAGGTAACCCCGTTATGAAATCCATAGAAATGGTTTCCCATTTCCATTTTGGAATGGGTAGGGGTTGTAATAATCCCGCGGGGTGCTGATGCTTTGCTTTAATTTGCTGACATTCTAAACACCGAGCTAGATATTCAGCTACATCCTTTTTCATCCCTAGCCAATAATACTCTTTCCGAAGTGCAGTGATCATCTTTTGATAACCAGGGTGTCCCGCATAGTGGCTGATGTGAAATTCATCTAAAATCAGATTTTTAAGACTGTTTTGACTGGGTACATACAGTCTCTTTTTATAATACAACATTCCATCTTCATCCACTTCATATTCTGTTGATTTCCCTCATTGATAGATTGTTGTATTTGTTGTCTAATTTGCTGATATTCAGCATCTTGTTCTTTTGTATTTCTTATCATTTCCTTTAAGGGATTTTTCCATTCACTAGAAGAGAGTTCGTACACACATTGTACCTTCCGGCTTAAGGCTTCAGCCACCCGGTTTTCCTTCCCCTTCAAGTGTTTAATATCTAATTCAAACCCACTTAGAAAATCTGCCCAGCGTGTCTGTCTCGCATTTAGAGTGGGCTGGCTGAAATAACTGGTCAAACTGTGATGGTCTGTTAGTAATAAAAATTTCCTCCCCAAGAGATAATGTCACCACATCTTTAGTGCGTGTATGACAACTGCTAATTCTAAGTCATAAGTAGAATACTTTTGCTCGTGCTCCTTTAGCTTCCTTGATTCGTACACAATCACTTTTCCTTCCTGCATTAATACACCCCCCACTCCCTCCTTGCTTGCATCAGTTCACACCACATAGTCCTTATTAGGATCAGCTATACTCAGAATGGGTGCTGTGGTGAGCAGATGCTTAAGCTGCTCAAAGCTTTGTTGACATTCTGGGGTCCATTTGAATGCCCTTCCTTTTTTTTGTAAGGAGGTGATGGGGTATGCTACTCTAGAAAAACCTTCCATGAACCATCTATAATAAGCAGCTAATCCCATAAAGGACCTGATATCTGCTACGTCCTTTGGTACAGGCCATTCCATTATGGTCCTGATTTTTTCTGGGTCCACTGCAATCCCCTCTTTGGTGATTATATGGCCTAAGTATTGTATTTCTTCTTTGAAGAAATCACACTTACTAAATTTAGCATACATTTGATGCTCTCGGAGAGTTTGTAGTACTTGTCTGAGATGTTCCTGGTGCTCTTCCTTAGAGAGAGAATATATCAATATGTCATCGATGAATATCAACACAAATTTGTCCAAAAATTGGTGAAACATGCTATTCATTAAACACATGAAAGTGGCAGGGGCATTGGTCAAACCAAAAGGAAGCACCACAAGCTCATAGTGCCCATACCTTGTTCTGAAAGTTGTTTTAGCAATGTCTTCCTCTTTGATTCTAATCTGGTGGTAACCCGAGCGCAAGTCAATTTTGGAAAACACTGTGGCACCCTTCACCTGATCGAAAAGCTCATCGATCCGAGGTAGAGGATATTTATTTTTTATTGTCAACTTGTTCAGTTGACGGTAATCTATACACATTCGAAGGGTTCCGTCATTTTTCTTGACAAATAACACTGGGGCTCCCCATGGAGATACACTGGGGCGAATATAATTCTTGTCTAGCAGTTCCTGTAGCTGCATTTTTAACTCTGTTAGCTCAGGCACGCTCATTCTATATGGTGCTCGTGATACCAGTGTTGCCCCTGGTATTAATTCAATGGTAAAGTCTATGTCCCTTTTAGGTGGTAATCCGAGAATTTCTTCCGGAAATACATCCACGAATTCCTGAATAACACGGATGTTATCCAGCATGGACGTTTTATCCTTGGAATCAACATAGCCTACCTGTATGGCATAAATTTGACATCCCTTATTCAGACATTTCGCCAATTGGGACGCTGTTATTGGCTGAACCTACACTAGTCATTTAATTCCTTGCAATTCCTGTCTTTCACCAAGTTCATTTTTATAGAAAATGGTTTTTGTCTTACAGTTCACCAATTACCAGTGTTTTTCTAACCAGTCCATACCGATTAGAACATCGTATGAGCCAAGAGGAAGTACATTTAAATCTGCTATTACTGGCTGCCCTGCTATTATTAAAGGACAATTATTAATTTTTGCCAACACTCGTCTCTTGGCCCCGGTGGCTAGTTGTACCAGCCATGAATTCTTGAATTTAACCGTTTGCAATTTACAACATTCCACTACTTTTGGACTAATATAACTTAAGGTTGATCCCAGGTCTATTAGAACAGTTACGGAGAGGTTTGAGATTTTACCTTCGAATTCCACCATAGTTGGCTGGTACTCCGCCTGATGATCGTCCAGGGCTGCATTGATCCTTGGCATGCTATGTCCCACATCACCAACTGTTGATGCTTCATGGATTTGGGACACTTGTTCGGTTCCCTTCCGCTGTGGGCAGTTTTTGATGTAATGGGGTCCACCGCAGCCCCAACACTACACTGGGGGTCTGATTGCCCCTTCACCATCCAATCTGGTAGACTGTTCACCCACTCTTGATTCATCGATTGGCTTGGATTTAAATGAGCCCCACTGTATGGTTCTGCTGTTTTGCCCCTTTCTAATTCCTTTTCCTCCACTGCTGCGATTTCCTTTACCATTCCCAGTTGTCTTGTTAGTTCTTTTATCATTCCATCTTTTGTTCGAAACTTCTCCTTTCTACTTATTTTGCTGGTAACAAATCCTATCTTTATGGATCGCTTCGTCCATTGTTCTAGGATTGTCAAATTCAATCCTTTCTCGTATGTACAAGGGCAAACTACTAATAAATCTTTGTACCTTAACTTTTTCTTCTATAATGTAAGGCACATAACGAAGCAGGGAAGTGAAACGGGTGATGAATTCGTCCATAGTCTACTGTCCTAACCTTAAATCGTGGAATTCTCTCACCTTTTTGTCGTAAAAACGCTCGGTCAGGTATCTTTCTTTAAAATACTTCTGAAATTTCTCCCAGGTTATGGTCTGTTCACTTACTCCTTTAACGATCTTAACTTCTTCCCACCACAGGGTTGCTTTTCCCTATAGCTGAAAAATGGCCAAACGTGCCTTCAGGTTAAGATCATATTCGTACAACTGAAAATATTTGTTCATGTTTATTAACCATGCTTCTGCTGCTTCTTCCTGTTCTCCATCAAAGTGTGGGGGTTTAATCTTACAAAATTCTCCCTGCAACTCTATCCGTTGTCGTTTTGAAGTTTGTTGTTCAGACACATTATCAGATCGTTCTTCCCTCTCCTCTGTCCTTTCAGATTCTGAATGATGGTTTTGTTCCTCTGTCAACCTCTGTTGTTCTATACTAGGATTGTTTGGTGGCAGGTTCTGCCTGTCAGATAGACTCTTTAAAATCCTTTCTTGTTCCATCGTTAGACGTGCATTGTCTTCCCGAAGTTGAGCCATTTCATTCTTCAGTTCCTGTACGGTCTCTAATATTTCAAGATTCGTGCTACGTGTTTCTTCACCAAGTTGTACCCATAATTTTGGGTTATCCCCAGGGCCAATTCTTTGCATACTTACTGACTTGTAGTTTCTCTACTGATTCTTTTGAATTTGCCTAAAATGGAACCAGAGGAGTAATTAGCAGTATTAATTGTTTCATTGCACATAACTAAATTGTGACTGCAACTGCGAGAATAAAAGAGAATATATATATATATAATTTATATATATATATATATATGTGTTTGTGGTATTTATTATCACTTATACAGGATTATTCTAGAGATCTCAGTATTGAAAACTTGGCTTTGATACCAATTTGTAACACTCCTAAACTTTAACTGCCATCGGTAAAAAAAAAAAAATACATATATATATTATATATATGTGTGGGTGTGTGTGTGTGTGTGTGTGTGTGTGTGTGTGTGTTATTATTTTACCGGCACCATAGCCATATGGCACCTATTAATTATTCACTTGATGGATACCTGACATAGCAGGACTGGTCATTTAAGTTGGCTCGAGTTACAAACCCACTCACCGATGATTGTCGTCGTTAAACATTTTCCGGTTAATGAAATTATGGGCTTGTGATAATAGTTGCCTGAAGTTTCTTGCCGTAACTTATGTTGATATTTTGGGTTGATGGCGCGCTTTTTTGCCTCAATTGCTTCGTTGTCCTTGTTGACGTGGCGCGGCAGGCATCACCTCGAAGCTGGCGATCTCGGGGAACTATACCATCGTTCAGTTCTGCATGGCATTCATTTTTGTTTTCCACCACCTCTCGCGCTCGACCTTCTCATTTTGGCTTCCCTGAGCAAACACTGCTCTCTGCAACCAGGGGTATCCAGCGAGGGTTATCGAGCGGAGACTTGTCTACCCTACTTGTGTTTCAACCAGGTATACAATATGACCAGCTCGACTGCGTTTTATTTTGTAGGCTTGCCATACGTTTGTTTCTGTTCTTTAGCCTTCCACAACTGAATTTATACTCATCGCACTATGAACTATTTTAATTTGCAGGTTACGTTTTATATGATGGCGACCTGGGGTTGCCAACCTGGTGATTCGCTCAAATATTTGTCCTGAACACTGCATACCGGGTAAGAGCACCGAGTTAAGGGCTTTTGTGTGATGTTGTGTAATCCATAAGGCGCTCGGGGGTTTCATTCAAGACCTGGAATGTGAAGTCCTCCTCGGCAGCCGTTGTTTTTTCTTAACTTTTGATATGGGTTTCTATGGTAGTTCAATTTCTCAAAGGGGACCGAGGGCTCCTCGTGGCTTAAACTTAAGACCATGTTGGGGTATTTTCCTTCGGTGTACCTGGACCTATATATGTATAAAGTTGTTACGATTCTGGGTATTCCAACAATTATCTTTATGCACATTATGAGATAGGCCTACAGTTTGTAAGCCATCTTTTGTGGTTCGAATTAATGTATCATGGACGCACAGTTTATACTCACTGTATATTTTGCCATCATGTATGTTTGTTCTATGCTTATCTAAATCGTATTTTTAGGTGCAATTCTATACTTTGAAATTGCCTTGACAGGATGGATTATATGCGACTTACTTTTCCCCTTGATTGTAAAATCATTATTGGAATTTTAAAGTCAATATGCCCTTTTTACATGATTTTTTCCGACGCAATTATTTTATTTAATGGTTATTTCTCTAGGGCTTAGCAGGTCTCCCACAGTCATGACCATTCCTGTACTTGGTCTCCTGCTACTCACGGTGCTACTCTGACATAATTATTATAGTAAGTCTCTTTGGTTAGTTTAATTTCTCAACATAGGAGTTAAAGGCTCCCCCTTCCGAACCTATTAATTTGCTAGGTTCTTTTGGTTACGAGTCCAATTGTCCTCGGGTTTATCTTTCTGAGGATACGCTGACTGATACAACTCCTTAGTCGAGTTATGGGTTCGGAATTATTGTATTTAACCATGTATTTGGATTATGGGGGTTTTCTTTTATCTAATAATTCCTACAAAGGTCTGAGGCAACGCTCTGGTCTGCCGGGTTATTTACTAAATGGATGACGAGTTAATCACTGAAACCCTCTCTGCTTTGAATGTATAATAATTCCCCTTCGCTCACAGTCTTCCTTACCATTGTTACTGTTCGACCTCTCAGGTCATTGTAATTTTTTTTTTAAACAAGATGCGACCCATCGTGGCCAGGTCTCTATCATACAGACTTTTGTAATTCTATTAAACCCTTCTATAGCCTAGGGTTTGGCCGTACTTCCTCTTTGTGACACGGTGATGTTGTGGCTTACAGGTACCTGAAATCAATTCGGTTATACGAGTTATTATTAGGCCAAGTCACAGTCCAATAGGACTCTATGACCCACCCATGCTTTGTTTGTTCTTATCTGGTATGTTTCTTTTTTTGTTGTTGTATGTATATAATTACTTGCAGATATACAAGAATTTCTTTATCCATAGTTACATACAAATGTACAGGAATTTCTATGTTTATAATTACAAACATATATACATAAATTCTTTTATTTCCTACTGAAAAACTGGAGAATACCATGTTATTTATTTTCTGGTACTTATATGTATAAACACGAACTTCTTGGTTTTCTTACTCTTTTTCCAGAAAAGAAGAATATTGTTATTCTCGTTGTTTTATAACTATATTCGGAATTTTGTCTTCTGTACTGTAGTTCCAGAATTTAATCATCACAGGAATTATGTTTTTATTTATTTCTTTTATGTTCAACACAAACACATCCAGGTTTAGCCTTTTATCAATATCTTAAAAATAATGACTTCCAGGAGAGGCCACTTACTTGTTTCCTGTCAGGAGCAACTTTTACACTTTACAATATTGTACCTGTTATTGTCTGACTGTTATCCGCCCAACCATGAGATACGTCCTGCTCGACGACATCTCCCCCCAAGCTCCCTTGCCAGGTCAATAACCTCTGCAAGTTTACTTCATACTGAGTGCTTACGATCTGGTCCTTACCAGACTTCGCAACCTCCTCCCTTTCTGTTCCCCTTACTCCCCATTTTTCCTCCCCCCTACCTCCTTTTCTCAAGGTGTTTTCAGTTGGGGAGGGCAGTTAGGGTTGTTTTCCAGCAACCGCCTAATTGCCCCACTTCCCTCCTCGGAAGTTGTTAGTCTCCCTTTTCTTTTCAAAAAAAAAAACTTGAAGACATGTTTCCATGGTCATTCATTAAATAAAATATCATTTGTTAATTCAAATAATCCTCATTCTTGGTTTGCAATTAAATACAGTAAAACAATTAATTACAGCAGAATATTTACTTGTCCGGGGTATTACAAGATATTGTAGAATAATCATGTATCTTAAAAAAACAAGTGTGTAAAGTTTACTTTTATTAACATTATTTTAAAATAAGTAAAAAAATTATTTTAATAGCATATTCAAGTTTACATATGCATCCCTATAATCCGTATGCAATAAAAATTTTCCAAGGTTTATATTTAATCATTTAAATAAATAAAGTTTATTTAAAAAATAAAAAAATTGTATTTATCTTTTAAATTTACTTTGACTAAATTTTATTAAGAAATAAAATTATCGATAAAAGTTTGATTAAATTTATCTTCCTCATTACATCAAAATTATTAATAAAATTTAATTGGGTATTTTTCTCAAAAAATTTATCTAGAGATCACACAAAGTTGAAACCTCCTCTCATACCATATGTAACAACCAAGATTTAAAATAAACAAATAATTACATCAATTTATATGATTAATAATCAACATCTAATTATTCAACTATTTAATATAGAATTTTTGAAAAACATGAGCAAAGATGCCTTACCTATATCGAGGGTATTCCTTACTTGTGTTTTTGGACTTGAATGCTCCTTTAATTATGCTAATCGCAACAAATTTTTTGAAGATGTATCTCCACCCAACGATAGGCTCAACACATAATCTTTCTATAGTTGGCCACCCCCAAGCCTTCAATCAATGTTGCCAAAGAATCATTTGTTTCACTACACTTTTCTCCAAAGGAATGATGAATCTGATCTTCCTCATTGTCCATTAAATAAACCAAACAATGGAAAAAAATCTGCATGTACACATTCCATGTGTTAACATGCAACATTTATTTATTTATTTTAAGTTTTACTTAATTTAATATTTCTCTTAATTTAACTCTTTCTTATTTATTCCTTAACTTTACTTAATTTTGCTATATATATATATATATAATCTCAATATTTTATCTATATTATTATTTATTTATAGTTATATATTTCTTCATTATTTATTATTTATTCTAATTATCCTTTTCTTATTATTTGTTATTTATTTACTATTATTATCTTTTCGTTATTATTTATTATTTATTTACTATTATTATATTTCTTATTTATTTTTACTATTTATTTACCATTATTATCTTTTCTTATTGTTTATTATTTATTTACCTATATTTTAATATTATATAATATTATATTATTTATTATTATTATTTTATTATTATTGGGGGACATTACATACCCACCATTGGCTTCCGCCTGATGGATACCACGAGAGGAGTATTTCCCCATTACACAAGAGATTACGCTTGACATTTCATCTTAAGTCAACAAATCCAATCCAAAGTATAGTATCAATATTTAGAATAGGTAGGTATAAAGGGAAATCTTTAGTTAGTTTAATTTTGCTAAGCGATTGTAGATACATGGGTGATCCTTTCTTTGTTCCCGTACACTAAACTAATTGTCTCGGTGTCGGAACTAGCTTCACTTCAACGTTGAATGTGAGGAAGACCTCCTCCACAGTCTCTGTTGCATTGGCTTCCACCCCTTTCACCCTTTCCCTGATCTTGGCCTATCTCTAGTGAAGAAGTGCAACATGTGGCAAGCTATTTTGTTGTTCCCTACAAGGGATCACTTTAATCTAAAGGAGGTAGTCCAAGTTTTGAAGAGACTACCCAGTCATCTCGAAACCATTGAATCAATTTTCCATAAAATCTCAATCCAAGGAGGGGAGCGGTGACTCTAATTTATAGGCAAGCTAAGAAACTATCCTTCCTTAAAGTGGGAGCAATCCCATCGAACAACCTTGCCCACGCTAACCGGAGAGCACATATTCTGATTTATAAAGAAAGCATCATGAACTACAAGATAGTCTTGAGTGCCTATCAGAGTGGCACCTTAACGAGTAAGACCAATTCGAATTACTAGCGCCTTATCTCATCTAAGAGGGAACATAACCTAAACAAGTCATACCTTTCCCTCAGAATCATACAACTCTTACTCTCCTGCAGGTGGTGTCGTAACCTTCGCTTACTAAAATCAAGGTCAACGACTGGTTCTGAAGACGCTTAACCTAAATGGAAAAGATTTCATCCCACCAATCCTCTTGTGTCAAATTCATTGTCTCCGGTCCAATGTTTGGGCTTGTCAAGCCCAACTCCCTGCTCAAGGAAAGGACTAATTGCCCTACAACCTCCCTTATTAACATCAGCAACAACTTATGATAAAGGAAAAAAACACTGTGGTAGAAAACATTTATTTAGAAAATATGTCATATTAGTAATAGTTTAAGTGTCATTCATGACCAACCAAAAAGTAAAAATAAATGTATTAACAAAAGTACATGCATTCTAAAAGCCTAGAGAATCAAGGTTCTATACATTCCTCCTTTTATGTAGTTTGAATACTTATGGAATTATTATGATGTAATTATTTTTATGGAAATTATACAACAAAACTGTTTCTAAGATTTTTTTAAAGGGATCATAAACATGGGCTTCTCTGATGGATCTACAGTTGGAAGGGGATCATATTGAAGTGTGGGAGAATTACATGAGAGCTTTGCAATAATATTTTGTCTTGATTGCCTGAAACAACTTATCTAGGCTTTGAATCTCTCTGGGATATACTCTCCTAGATCATAATACCTTTGGTTATCTCTTAACTTGCTACTCCTTGGTGGGGGAAAACGTTATGGAAATCAAGATGTCCCCCAAAAGAAAAAAAAAATATGTGGTTACTCCTTTGAAATAAAGCTCCAACTTGGGATAACCAATAGAAGTGTTATTTCCATGGGCCTAGCAAATGTAGTTTGTATTTCTAATGCTCTAAATTGATAAAGAATTTATTCATATCCTTACCCTTTATTCAAGTTTTTTGAAATGAAATATGTGTTATGGAGGACATGTCATCTGTATGGGAGGGTCTATCTATTGAAAAGGCTCTTAAAAATTGGTTTCCAACTCACCACATATTGCAACACATATCTTTTCCCTTTTCTATTGTTGTTGATGTTTGTAGTTTGAGTGGGTACTTCTGCACAGGCATAAGTGTCTAGGCATGTAATTCACCCTGGATCTCCTTAACACACTTGCTCAATTATGAGCAAGTTGTTTTGTAACTTAGCCTAAGTTAGACTTAGGAAAAGCACATAAGTATTATGTTGGATTATTAAGTTAAAGTAAACTTAGGAAAGGTAAAGTAAATTACTTAAGTGACTTTGTTTTAATCTCAGCCATTGATCAAGTGAGGCAACATCTAATCTTGGCCAAAAATCACTTTGGAGATTAGGGTTAGGGATTTAGCTCAATGTAAAGTTATAAAATCAAGGCTAAGGAGAGTGAGAATATACACCATTGGCACTAACCTTTGGAGGAGGAGGAGTGTGATACTCTACAGTGTTGGGTTTGAGGAAGTACAAGAAGGAGCCTAGAGATCCATATCTTCCAAGGAGATCAAACACTGATCTAGGGAAAATATGTTGGATCGGATACAAGTTATTTATATTTTTTCAATTGGGCCATGTTAACGGTGCTAGAAATCCACCAACAAAGGGGATCTCCCCAGTATAAATTCCCTACTAGACCTCACATCATTTGTAGTAGGAGCCCTAACCAAGAAATAAGGCAGTGGCTTTTTGGGGAATCCTAATCGAGCTCCTTCCTCATCCAACTCCTCATCCAGCTCCTCATTTATCAACTCAATCAAATAAATCAGTGCCCCACCCTGCTCGCTTGCCCTGCAAGGGCGCATAAATTGTCAAGCCTGGGTAGTGTTGGCCAGGGGTTTTCCCCGCCAAGTTAGGGAGTTTTTTGGGTCCCCCGTTCAAGAGCTTGTGAACTAAGGGGGCAGTGCGTAGTAAAACGGGTGTGTATCTAGCAATCAAGAGACAGAATCAACTAGAATTGATTCGAGATCTATCAATCAAAATAAAGCGCACATATACTGGTGTCCATTATTCTTGAGAATTTTTTGTGGCTGCAATTATCAACATAATATACTATGCAAACAATCTTTGAAACAAGCAGGTTGACATTGTAAGACAAACAATTGCAATGTATATAATGTACTTTAATAGAAGGGAAAAGAGAGAGTGCGCCTCTAGAAAAAAATTGGTGGTATTATCCTAAAAGAGACACACAAGAACATGAAAGAAACATTGATTAAGCTACAAAGTAGTCCACAAGATAAAAACGATCATAAAAGAAAGTAACAACACACATTCAATAAGATGCATACCAAATCCAACGAAATAGTTAATTTTCATTAGTATCAGTTAACTAAACATACACAACAAAAAATGAAAGAGTAGTCTCATAATCATTCACAACATATGCATGAAAACATGTCGGATCAAAAATCTTGGCATATATTGAGTGAAAGTCCCAAGATATATAATTACAATGTCGCCACACTAGCCCCAATGGTGGACAATTGAGTCACCACTTGCTCCTCCAAAGAAATATCTTCTCTCCTATGCCAATTTAGAGAAGCCAAGGTGGAAAGTCCAAAGTCCCCTCTCTTGAGCTATGAGGGTGTATTTACAAAAAAATGAGGTGACCCTCCACCTCCCATGTGACTCTTGACCTCCCTCGTGACTCTTGAGCTTATACTATGAATTTTTGAATTCCTACATGACCTTTGAGCATCTACATGACTTTGGAACTTTCTAGTGACTTTTCAAATTCCGTGTGGGACCCTTGGGCTTTAAATTTTTTTACATTTTATCATTTTTATAATTTACATAATTGCATTCCACAAGTGATGTGGCTAAATACATTGACACATATGGCTTTGAAATGACACTTTGAGGATTCATGACTTGGCGACGATGACATAAGCCAAGTACTCCCAAGCTCTTCTCCTACCTATTGTGAATTTGAATTCTCCATGATGGATCTTTGTTTGTTCTTCATATTCACACTCCATAGGGTCTAAGTGAGTATCATAACCTTCCAAGTCAGTATGGTTTTCCATCTCTCCATCATGGTCCAAAATTCCTTGATTTCCTTCATGATGGTTCTTCCTTGTACTCCTTCCTTGCAAATTCTCTCTTGTAGCCTCTCCTTGATGAATTCCCTTGAGAATCACCTTGTCATGTTGATATGGTAGCACCTACAAATGAATTCCACTCGTGACAAGCCAACATCATTCCGGAAATCATTTATTTCACCTTTTCCTGCTCATGGAAAGTGTTGATTGTTATAGCGTCTGTATAAGGGTTGAGAGGGAGAGATATCCTTAGGTACATTGCGCAATTACAGAAGATAGGAAGTGGGAGATTGTGCACTATAAATGTGCATTGCATAAGGGCAAGAGAAAGAGACAAGCATGTGTGTGAAGTGCCAGAGGCAGTGACTAGAGGCTTGAGGCTTGAAGTTTTCCAAGAGAGAGAGAGAGAGAGAAATAAGGCATTGTGAAATTATTTGTGGTAAAGGTCCATGGATGCCTCACTTTTAACTAGAAATATGCACATAGTAAAGGAGAGGATTGGCAAAGCTTCTACGCAGTGGGCAAGTCTAGGAGACAAGGGTGGAGTGATGGTTGACTGTGTCCATGCAATGCACAGTGCTTAAGGAAGAGGAAGCATGGATTGTGCACTTGAGCTTCACAGGGGCTAAGGGATAACCCCACTACCCACTGTAATCATGCAATGCACGGTAGGGGAAATACAAGGCAACGGATTGTGCAATGAGGGATTTTAGATAGTAGGAGTGGCAAGACTAGCCACTATAATTGCGCAATGTGAGTAATTGAGAGATAGAGTTAGTGGATTACGCAGTTGAGGATTTAAATGACCTAGAGGTGACCATTTTCTCATTAGAACTACATAATTACTAGTAGGAGGCCCATTAGATGAAGGGATTGCGCAGTTGGGAAAGTCAGGGAGATAAGGAGGCAAGGTTGCACACTGTAACTGCACAATGCGCAATAGTTTAAGATGAAGTTTAGGGGAATGCACATTTGGACATGACAGTGACACAAACAAGACCCCGCTATCCACTGTAACTACACAATGTGCAGCCCAGGGAAGGAGAGATCATATGTTGCGCAGTTGGAAGGGTTAAGCAGTCAGAATTATGGTCCAGAATTTAAGGTTTCTCGGTGTACAGTTGAGCAAGAATGTCCTCTAAGATTACGTAGTGTGCAGGTCCAAGAGGTAAAGGATGTTTCACTATAACTTAGGACTGCACGGTGCACATTTCTAGGAGGGATAAAGGTTAGAAAGTTTCAAATACAGTGAAAGCTCTGAAAATGACTAAGTGTGGTATCAGTGAGACAAGACATAACAAGACATCCAAACAAGTCCTGAAATAGTGATCTCACACTCGTATAACATCAACACAAGCCAAGAGAATGCACAGTACCCAAAATAAACATGCATATCTTGAAATGACAACAAAGTGACACTTATTTCTAAGTGTGACAGTTGAAATGTAGCTTTGTGACTCTTAGAATACAAGTTACGACACGTGCCAGATGCAACCAGAAAGTGTGCTAAGTTGTGGGAGAGTGTCTAGCACATATTCTTATGATATGTATGAGAATCTAATGCAAATAGTGTGTTAGAGCTTCCCCAAGTGGTGCGCTAAAGTGAGACGCATGCAAGAGTGGAAACAATCAAAAGAAACACTTGAACCAGTAAGAATAAGTGAAAATGGCACTTGTAAAAGCTAGATAAAATGAAAGAAACACATGATAAAGTGAAGAGAAATCAAAACTGACACTTGTGAAAGTTAAAGCAAGAAAAAAACACAGTCACGAAAATGAAAGCGGCATTTGCGAAAGCAGAATGTACACAAAAGCAACAGTTGAGAAGACTTACTAGAATAATGATACAATTACCTCTAAGAGTTAGAGAGACTTCCAAATAATGTTGCACGCTGAATGTTGGCATGGATTTCATAGTGCAACTGTCCCAAGCACTAACGCTAGGGGTTACGTAGGGTCTACGATTTGTGTAATGCCTATTACTAAGGAATGTGAAATCATTATTACTAGTGATTGTGCATGCTTTATTTCTAGAGGTTGGATAAGCATTGTTCTCAAGGACTGCGCAATGCTTATTTATAGAGGTGAACATTGACTATTGAGCTTTCAATAAATAGGTGCGCTTATGAATGTATCAAAAGCTAAACATGTGTAATCAAGTGACTTCAACACTTTAGAATCTCAAAAGAAGACTTAAGAACTTGGAAAACATCAACCGAATGTGAAGAGACAGAGGAAAACTTAACAAATCATAAGATACGAGGCTCCAAAATTTAAGTGTAGGAAAATTTTTGGAGGGTGTTTGTCGCAGTGACAACAAGCCATTACCCAAAGATGGGAGCCAAACTAATTTGGATAATTATTGAAGAAATGTAATTGGGCAGGAATATGTTGTGTCATTGTAATTGGGATCGATATATTGTGCTTCCATTGAAGTTTTAATGTGTTAATGAACCTAGCTGTGGATTTAATCAATAGATATATTAAATATGTTAGGAATTAAGTGTCAGATGCTAGGTTTTTAGGAAATTTAACATGGTATCATAGCAATAAACACTTAAAAAACAAATCTCTGAATTACACAAGCTAGGTTCGTACAAGATTGTTAGACTAGGTTTGCTTGTGATCATATGGAGCAAAACTATTTTTTCAAGGAGGAGGTCGAAGGTCGTACAATGTATGTTGGCCAAGGTTGGTGAATGAAAAATGTGTAAATCAACCCAAATAATCAGAAAATGGCCCATAAATATTTAAATATTATAAAAAAATGTGTGGGGGTGGTGGGTGGTTGATAGGCCTGATAACCCACCCAACCATTGCAGGGCCAACAACCACCATTCAACACTTCGCAACCCACACAACACCTTGCCAATAAGGCCTCCACTCAGTTCAACCATGCTAACAACATTTGATAAGCAACCGTCTAAGGATATCGATAATAGCAAGGCCACGTGGGGTGAAAATGGACAACTCTCTCAATTAGCAGGTCAAATTATGCAGAGGTGGTGGCTTGAAATAATGTTGCACAACCATCATGGTAGTCAAGCAGGTAGGGAGACAAGTCAATAACTTGAGACGTTGATGACTAGATAAAGTTCATATGGAGGCCCATCAAAGCAACTGATAATTTGGTTTGTGTAGAATTGGTTGATACAACCTCCAACAACAAACGATAAATAGGTGTGAAGTTGTTAGCCATCATTTTTGGAGTCGTGGAACAACCACATGCCATGAGGATTCAAGGCGAAGACACAACCACCATCAAGAGCCGAAAACATCACAATGGTAAGTCATGTGGATGTTAGGTTTGGAGCATCGTATGAAGGTAGAATAGTTGATGCAGAGGACTGGGGTGTTGCCGGGCATGAAACTAAATCATTGATTGAGTGGCAACAACAAGAACGAATTGACAACATGTGGATAGTTGAGCTCGAGTAGATGTTATATTGCATGGGGAACAACCACGAGAGGGATGAAAGTCAATCCACAGAGATGGGTGACGTAAAAGGGGGCTAAATCTTTGGGGAAAACAAGTAAGAGTACCGTAGGAGCTAGAGCTTCTTAAGCAAATAGTCAGGTTGTGGGTGAAGCACAAGGCACAGACTATAGCATGTAGGAGGAGTTGGGAATGTGGGTGCAACTACGTACAAAAGTAAAATGTTAGGGCAGGAAGAAGAGGATAGTCTGTTGACCATCGAGGAAGATAACAGATGGAAACAAGGATCAATTGTAGTAGGTGGTGCCACAAAGAAATGTTAAGGATCATGTCTTAGGAATAATTCCACGTTAGGCATGATTAAGTAATTGTGGGATGTAGTGGGTAACAAGGAGTCATTGGGAAATGGATTTTTTGTGAAAAACCATGAGTGGTGCTAGTAGGGTTCATTCAGTAGAGCATGGTACAAAGGATAATACCAGTAGTGTATCCAACAATATTGGAAAAGGTCAACCCTTAGAGGGAGAGAGGGAGACCATACAAGTCGAGGAATTAGTAGCAAAATATTTTTGTGGGTGTCTCAAAGGATCAAGAGAGAACCATAATCATTGTAGAAGGACTTAGCATAGGAGCAATGGAATGAAGCAAATAAATGAGAGCGAACGAGGAGCATGCAATTCCAAAGGATGAGAAACTTGGAGGGAGTTAGCCATCAAGTTTAGTAGGGGAGGAGTACTTGGCATATTACTCCTAATTTATCAAAAGGGTATCTTGGTACAATATGACCTTATAAGATGTTCAAGAGTAGGAGGCTTCTAGGAACAACACCAAAAGGTGCTGGACTTTGAGGATATTTCTGGACTAAGTAATAGAGAAGGCTTTCAATTTAGAGGAAGCAGTTAAGGCAGCAGATACATGTCTAGGATCAAAGAAAATTCTAAGGGGTAGAAGTACCTCCCTTACTAAGAGGCAATGTTGATGTTTGTAGCTCGAGAAAGTAATTCAACATAGGCCTAAGTGTCTAGTGATGAAAAACTCACCTATTATCTCCTTAGAACATTTGCTCAAGTGTGCACACGTTGTTTCATAACTTAGCCTAAGTTAGACTTAGGAAAAGACATAAGTATTATGTTGTCTTATTGAGGTAAAATAAACTTAGGAAAAGTAAAGTAAATTACTTTAGTGACTTTGTTTTAATACCAACCATTGATGTCAAGTGATGCAAGATCTAAGCTTTATTATTAATCACTTTGGATATTAGGCTTGGGGACTTAGCTCAATGTAAGGTTATAAAAGAAATGCTAGGGATAGGGAGAATACATAACAAACAAGGCCATTAGCCTTAGGAGGATGATGAGATTAATACTTCAGAGTGTCAGGTCCAAGGAAGTACAAGAGGGAGCCTAGAGATCTAAATCTACCAAGGAGATTGAGCATCGATCTACCACAAATTTGTGGATCATATCCAAGGCATTTGTATTTTCTCAGTCAGGCCATTATCCTAGACAGGAGCCCAAGTAAGTTATGATTATTAATGAATAACTACGATTGGGTAGGAATTTGTTGTGTCATTGTAATTCAGATTTTTATATTTTGTTTCTGCTAAGTTTTAATGTGCTAATGAGCCTAGTTGTGAATTTGATCAATACATTTGTTCAATTTTGTTATGAAACCAACTCAAGAAAAGATAGAAAAGATAGATCAACACCTTAGAATTCAGCCTCTTCGAGGGGGCAACCTCCTTTACATTACATAAATGAACAATTCTTGGATGATACAAATGACAAAACCTCCTTTCTATATATAGGAGTCTAAGGAGTCACAATATAACCCAGCCAACCTAATAATCATAATATAAAGCCACAAAAATAACAATAGAGGGATTCTATGGGGCACAGTAATAACAATATGGGGGCAATAGGGGCACAACAATATTAATAAGGGGTAAAACTACCATACTAATGGGGTAATCACTAGTATTATAGGGACCCAACAAATTTGGTAGGAATTAAGTGTTGGGTGTTAGGCTTGTGGGAAATTTAATAGTTTTCTAGGGGATTTCTTTATAAAGGAACCATGTAATCTTTGAAAATTATAGGACATCCTCTCTAAAAATCATAATCCAAAGACTAGTGATTAGGAACTATTATAAATCACCTCAACCTTCTTAGTCGTAGTATTCATGCCCTAAGCCTTTAACCCAAACAAGGTTTCCATGGGACTTTTTTGACAAAGGCATTCAAGGAACTCCAACTTGAGGGGTTGCGGGAGGAATTCTCTTTCTTTCTCAATCTCACAATATATCCTTATTTTCCAACATAGGAACAACTACAATAATTTCATAGAGTTGAGGGCTCTAAAATTATTTCTACAACTTGTTATACAATAGAGGATTACACATCTTCATGTTTGTGGTGACTCTATGCTCATCATAAATCGGTTGAAAGGTTGTTCGCAACTCCAAAACTATCTATTCTAGCCTCTCTTTAAAAATATATGTCATAAATCTATTTATTTTCTCACATATATTTTGATCATGTATACAGGGAAAGAAATTAGAGAGTATACTCGTTATCAAAGGTTGGATTAGACTTGGACCCTAGCATATGGAAAATTACGAGTTAGGAGGCCAGCAAACAAAACATATTCATAACCTTTGGCTCCCATTAAAACATCACTTTCCACTTTTTTTTCAGATAGTATATGATCATATCAGCAATGTATATACAATATAAAATGCTCTCTCGAAGGTGATAATGAGTTTATACTTATGTAATATGGCCCGCTATTTTTTTTTAATCTTTTTTGGATTGTTTCCATTATATTGTAAGTTCCCACACAACATTTTGAGGCCATTTTTTGGAAGTTAATATCAGGATTGTTTATGGTCAATTAAAATGCATCAAGAATCTATGGTTGTAATTTTATTTTCTTAATAAAATTTCTGGAATTTTTTCTATAGGGAAAACCAACAAAAGGATTTTCAAAAATGATCACATCACTAGTTTTTAAACTTAGAAAAAAAAAATGTTTTTGTGTGTGAAAATATTATTAAATTTCTAATTAAAAAAATATGGTGTATATAAAAGGTGATATGTTACAATGTGTTCTTCATAATACAAATTAATGGATTATCCATGTTTATATAGCTTCAAACAATAATGTGTGAAGAATTTAGTTAGGATTTATGAAAAAATGAATTAGAAACATAATGTTAAGATTCGGATTGCTAGTGTCAAAGGATTTTAGCTCAAGTAGTTTCGTGAAAAATTATTTTCCCTAGTTGTGTGAGTTCAAGTTTTCGAACACATGTTGTATTTGGACCATTTATGGTATTTATTAAATATTTGTACCTAATGTAATAGTGGTACTTGATATGGTAGGTAAAAACTAGTCGTTATATGTCTCGTTTTATTTGTTCCTTACACAGGTCGCGAAAATGAACCCTAGCTCTGCTGCAGCCCCCCTCTCTTCGGCCGCTTTCTGGTTTTCAAGATCTCTTGAGGCGGATGGCTCTGTCTGTTTCAGCCAAGGATGGGCGGCATCTTCCCTTCACAACGATCCGTCGGTGCTCCATTCAACATCCCTCTCAACGGCGCGACTCACGCCCTCTCAACGGCCAGACTCACGCCCTATCAACAACCAGACTCCCGCCATCTCTGAAGCCAGGCTCTGCCAGACGTATTTGCGGCTCTGCACCCACCTTCTGAAGGCCGACGCACTGGAGAAGCATTCTTTCGCAGAGCTCCTTTCTGATTATCTATGGGCGAGGGCTCTGGGGAAAACATCATTGGTGAGGATAGGCCGTTTGCCACCATTGAATCTTCCTTCAGCCACTCAGAAACACAGATCTTATGCACGCTTCCTACAGATCCCCCTCAGCTCCCTGGCGCTGCCCAGTTTGTGCATCAGGAAGCTTTTTCGGGAGGAATACGCTGACAAAATAATAAACAGAGGGTTTCTCTCTGTATCTCCTCCTAAGCCCCTGCGGCTTGTCTAGGCTACTCAGATCTGCAGAGGACAGAGGCATTCTGAGCCCTCATCATCGCTCCAGATCCAAATCAAGCTCACTACCGGGAAAACTTTGCTGCAATGGGTGAGCCTGACAGATCTAGTGCAGGATCTCAAGTAGGCTCTAAAAACCAAACTGGGGCTTCCCTCTGCGGCTCAGCGGCTTATTTACGAAGGTAAACAACTTGAGGACTTCTATCCCCTTTCTTTTTATAGCATTAAGAGAGATGCAACCATAATTTTAACCCTTCGTCTGAGAGGAGGAGCTGCTGGAAATGCATCCTCAGCTAAAGCATTTTCTTACAAGGATGCAGTCCATGCCCAGAAGCCTGAAAAGACTGCTCCACCTGTTCAGGCTTCCAAACCTTTTCTGGTGGATAAACTGGAGGAAGCCCCCTCCATTGAAATAAAGCACCCATCTCTGGATGAGGTAGCTGAAACGTATGCTGAGCATGCCATTATCTGCAAGTTCAATGGGCTGTGGCCGCGCACAACAGACCTCTATCAATGGCTCCACTCCAACTGGACCAACAATTGCAAGGTTCTGTTGTGCTCTAAGGGCTTCTTCATTGTCTTGTTTGCCTTCGATGAAGACTACCACAAAGCTCTAACTGAAGGTCCTTGGTTCTGGGGCTCAGCTGGTTTATTTCTCACCCCCTGGTTCCCAGATTTCGATCCAACTACAGCAGTCATCACCAAGCTCCCCATCTGGGTCAGACTCCCTAACCTCCCAGCGCACTTATGGCATTTTGCTATTTTCCAAGGGATCGATAATGCTCTAGGCTGCTACCTAGATACAGATATCTCAAGAGGGGAAAAGGGCATCTACACCTTTGCCAGAATTTGTGTGGAAATAGATATGAGTAAAGGACTCCTGGACCAAATCAATCTCAAAATTGGAGACTTTCACTGGACTCAAGTCCTGGATTATGAGAACACAGCCTTTCGCTGCCGAAACTGCCACAACACAGGGCACCTCCAAAGCTCCTGTCCCGCGGCGCCAGTCCACAAGAAAAAATCCAATCCTAAGTAGAAATCCAAGAGTTGGAAGCCTCACACCCCACCCCCCATGGATGATTGTGACTCCAGCTCGGAAGATGAGGAGGAGAATGCGGAAGATTTGGATGCCAAACTGGCACAGGATCCGCCCACGGCCGATCATATGGACTTGTCTATCCAACCAATCTTACAGAAACGAAATCATGAATCCTCTCCTTCGGATTCAGACAAGGAAACTTCTCCGTCTGCCCAACCCAGCTTGCACATCGGGCCAGCTCAACCTGCCTCTCTTGAATGGGTCAAAGTTGTTAATAAGAAAGGGAAAAAATGCCGATTAGACGATTCCACCCATGCTGGGTAGAATCTTCAGCTCTGCTCATTTCTCTCTGTTCCTCTTGTCTCTCTTTGATCAGCTCTCTTCTCTTTTTCTCTTCTAGGGGCCGAGGTGGATAGGATATCCTTTCCGGCTGCCTTGTTCTGGCCTTCTTGGCTTTTTGTCTCTTTGTACCATATTTTACCTTAATAGAATTAGTTTTATACAGAAAAAAACAATAGTGGTACTTGATATTTCAAAAATACCGTTTCGCTATAAATTCTCATTCCAATGTATTAAAAACAAATTTAAAAAAAAGAGAGAGAGAGAGAAAAGATTGAAATAACTAGTATATTAAAGTGATATATTGGAGTGTGTTCTTCATAATACAAAATAGTGGATTATCCATGTTTATATAATTAAAAATAATTATGTATGAAGAGTTTAGTTAAGGTGAGAGAAAAAATAAATTAGAAAGTTTAATTTTTTATGGTTTTTCGAATAAGTGAAGAAATTTTAAAATTTAATGAATACAAATATTAAAAAGAAAGAAAATGATTGAATAATGGGTGTTTATCTTTTTATATAAATTGGTAATCTTAAAGGAAGTAATACTGAATACAACTAAGTGAGATGGACTGAATGTGAGAAATACAATTTTAGGTTGATATGGTTGATTAATAAAGATATCGAGGGATTCACAGTGATTGTTGGCTTATAGTATCTTAATGTATGTGAATCGTTATTTGATCAACCTTGCTCGACATTGCATGTTGAAGAGAGGAAGAATGTTAATACAATGAATTGATAATCTTGAAACATGTAGTACAATTTTGAACTAAATTATTCTATATGTATTAATGTTATTTTTCTATGATAAAAAGTGTGATTGATGCACATTAACATTGAGTTAAAAAGTGTGAATATGTTGTTTTAAATACAATTATTGTTTGTATTAGTTTCAAGAAAAAAAACCTTTAGATGGAGTGCATTAGAATTAGCAATGTAGGAGGATAGTTTAAACTCACAATCACAATATAGTGTTCAAAGATATTGATAGGAAAGAAGTATAAGAAACTTGTAATTTAACAATAAGGGGATGATGCCACTATTTCATATGCTTGTTTTAACATATTGGTGTTTATAAATCAAGTAGGAAGATATTGCAATTATATTGTAGATGTGCACTATTGGGTGAGTGAGAAGAATTAGGAGGAAATAGGAGCTTGAATTACCACAATAACTCACCCACCCTTATTGGAGGATATATGCATATTTAGAATTGGAATAGATTTTAGTTGTAGAGATAAAAATATATTTTTGAAATATAAACTTCATGAAAAAATTGCAATTGGAAACTATTATTAGCATATCGATTTGGGAAGTTTGAGGATAATTAGAATCCCAATTATATTTTCTTTGATAAATGAGAATGTATTGATAATTTGATGAATAGAGAAATGATGGTGGTGGAATGCTTAGTGGTATTGAAGAATTCAAATCGTTTGTAAACTTTACGTTTCATGCCAAAAGGCTATGAATTTTTGATACACAATTGGGGGGAAATTGCAACTTGAATCGTGGGAAGATGTTTTTTTATCAAAAAAATTATTGGATTTATAAATTAAAAATACAATAACCAATTTATCTATATCAATGAGCTATTAGGAAGGTTACACGGAAGGTATTTGTAAGATAGTGTACAACAAACCCTATAAAGATGTAAACCCATTAGTAGAATGGAAGATGATGTGGATGAGATGAACATAAAAGAGTAATAAATAAATACTACACCAAGCTTATGGATTGTAAAGTGAATTAAGTGAAAGTCGCACAATTGAAAGATGAGATTGCAAATGGTAGGAAAAACAACTATAAGAATTCAACAAGGCGTAATCGCCTATTCTAGAACATGATGGCAAATTTTGGATTTAGGGATGAGTCATGATGAAATAACTTAACAATCTGGAGATAGCCTATGACAAGTGGTTATTGAACCATGGTATTATTTCCATGATAAGGATCACTACAAGGATTAAATAAGGATGTTGTTTATTAGGAAGAAAATATTGTCAATCAACCAGCTGAATTAAGTGATTGGAATAATTATGTAGGTCAATTTAAGGAGCCATAGAAAGTATGATGATAGTAAGAATTAATAAATACATGAGTGCCTATAGGATCAGAACAAGAAGACAAAATAGAAATTTTGGAACTTTCACAAGAAGTAAAAGGAAAAAACCTTAGCATAAATGTGCTATTCCCCTAGTCTATCAAAGATTAATGATAGTTAAGTAAAGCACACAATTTAAGAAACAACTTGAATTTTTTGAATTTTGGTAGTTAATTAATGCTTAAATGACCCTTGGGTTGTATACTTATGCATAGCATTGAAGTGTTAGGAGACTATGAAAATGTAATAAAACCCGAGGTCAATTTATGATGGTGGTGCAAGAGTGTCTCTCTCTTAAGTGGAAAACTCCCTTGAAGATATATGATGATTGGATAACAACATGAATGATGATTAAGGTTGATTGGTAAGGGTCATACTGATGATCTATATCTTTTAAAAGTGCCAAGATAGGAATTTATGAAGACTTGTATTTGGTGAGGGATGACAAGTGATAGTGTGGGAAAATGTTTAAAAGCTTAAATATTCAAGGACAACAATTGTGACACAACCATATGGCTACCACACCCTAAACACCCTATCGGGACTCTTAACCCTCATAAAACTTTTATTACTTTGGGCTATACCTAAACTTAACCCACAATTCCATATATCAGAAGCGTCCAATTTGTGCCTTTTCTTTAAAAACCCTGGGTTTCAAACTATCAGAATGCATTGAAACACACAGAAATGCATTCAAATCTCGCTTCTACACATAAGCTGGATCTCAAATATTTTACACTCGCATCTATAATTATTGTCGGGTCCACTCCTATAACTTTTCCACAGTGCTACCATCCAATCTCTGAAACCTCCAATCGTTGAACCCTCTGATCGTCGATCGACACTTTATCACTATCATTGTATCGGCCCTTCGTATGTCCATTACTGCTAGCCCTTTGACCTCTCCGATATACTATTAGCGATCACATCGGGACCATCGATCTGACGTTGATCTGACGGTTGTCACTTAATCGCAATATCGCAATCACCACTTCTCATTGGCCAGTTCCGATATTGTTCCCATGGATTTCCGTCAATGCGATATTTCGGCAATCGCAGATCGCGATTGTCCAAGGCCTAAGGTCTGTCCCTTTGTAACACAAACTTGCTGATGTGATATTTAATAGTTCTACTCTCCACTTTGATCTAGTCCGTTGATCTATGAGATCCAACAGTCACTGAGCATTCTTGTCCTCTATGCCTTCTTTGGGTTCATCTTGTCATTATTAATTGAATTACGCTACAAACAAGTTCTACTCTGCCATACTCTGTTTCACATCCATATAACAGTTATTCATTTAATCAATGGATCGCCATCGATCCTATAGTGATCGATGGTCGATTAACATGCCTGCAAATGGGATTTAAACAATCTAGCAAATATACACCGCACAATTGGGAAAAATCATAATACACAGATATGTTGCCTGCACACCATTGTTGTTGCTATTAAAAGAATATCAAATTAACAGAGTTATGTTTCTTGGCCCTTGAATGGCCTGAATTACATTCATTCCTCTCTCTCTCCAAAACATTCCTCTCTCTGCATATAAACTCATAGACACATAATTACATATTTGAGGCTCTCCAATCCTCTCTGACCTGTTTCTTCTAATTGGAGCCTCTGTCTTCCTAATCTGTCCATAGGCTTCCAATCCCATCTTGAATCCTCTCGAATTCTCTCACTCTGTCTTTCAGAAAAGACAGGAAAATACATATATGCTCTATCCAACTGTCTCCTTCCACATATGAAGGAATTTACTATATATTTAGAAATCATATCCTACCCTAAATAATCAATATAACTACTTGGCTTGATCTCCACACAGGGAGGATCAACTTTCCACCTATTCTCTCTTTTCCTTAGTATTTGCAACAATATAACTACTTACATAATTTGAAATTAAATAAAATTAAATAACCAATTCTTCCTCCAAACTCCCGTTAGCCACAACATGTGACCACACCATCACATTTCTGGCTAGGCTTAAATTCTCCTGCATCAGACTCCCAAAGTTAAAAATAATCATGATCTCCTGATCATGTGCTTCTGATCTATGTCCTCCTAGATCCCATACTTTGTTCGGTAGTCTGTCCTTGGTTACTGTTGTTTTTGGTTGTCCTTCAGGTCTCCATACTTTATTTTGTATTGTCCCATTAGTTATTCTCTCACTATCTGTTGTTGTCCTTTTCATATATATTACTGCTTTTTGCTCATCATCACTATTTATGCTAGGTTTCCACACCTTAATTTGCAATTTACCATTACCTTCACCTGTACCATTCTTTCCAACCAATCTTCCTTTCTCTTTTTGTCCTCTATTTATTCTATTGGAATGTTGTTGTATGATTCTCCAAAAATCATCAATTTATTTGCCCACTTCGCTTCTCAGATGATGAATACTATTCTCCTACAACTGAATGTGTTCTTGCATAAGAACATCATAATCCCTATGGCAATACTTTCTCCATTGATCCTCTGCAATAATTCCAGTTCCTTCTTCTGGTTTCTCATTCATGGCTTCACCACTTCCTCCTTCAATTTCTAATATACCTGAAATTCCACAAATTTCCTGAAAACGAAGAATTCTTCCTACTTGTTTAGATACTTGGAATATCTCTTCTTCCAGTAACTTAATTTCTGCACCCTTAAGGATCATGGCATCATATTTGTCTGCTTCTGAAATTTCATTTTCAGCCTTTTCTTCATCAATAACTCCCTGTAGTACAATAGTAATCATGTTACTATTATCTCTTCAACTCATCTCTAGTTCAACAATTCCATACTGTAAATTCAACTTCATTCCATCTTTATGAGACATTCTAATCTCACCCTTAATTCGATTTGATCTTCAAAATCAACTCCTTGTTTCAAATTGACTTCACATTGCTTTGTTCCTGCATATAAATATTCACCATAATCAATTAATTCACTAAACACAAATGTGTTACCCTGTTTCCTCATTATGCCAACATTTCTAACAACTTCTTTTCCATATTTTTCATCCATGACAACTTCATTCTTATTTAGTTCTGGTTGTACATTCTGGTCACTTATTCTTTGGTTTCCTTGCCTCTTCTCCAAAAGACTAGACTCATGCCACAAATCTGCCATCTCATTTGGAATTTCTCCCAAGAGCTTTGCATGATCTTTACTAACTTCATTGTCTACAACATCTATATTTAGTCCTTCTTTACTCTGGCTTTCTTCAAGGTCGATAATCTTCAATAAATATTTAATATCTACAAAGTCTTTTGTATCAATCTTCAATAGCTGCTTTCCTTTGGCTTCAGTGCTCAATAGTTGTCTAATATCTGCATAATTCACTACATCTATGTTTAATAGTTGCTCTTTCCTCTGCATCACAAGATTATGTGAATTTCCTTCTTCTAACTTCTAAAAAATAATATCTTTACTTTTCCTTTCCCTTATGACAATCTTAAATGATTTCCTTACTTCAATGTATCATGCATTTACATACAAAATATTAATTTCAAAACTATGAAACACTGTGATCTCCTCAAATAATTTCATCATCAATCCTTCCGGTTGACTCCCACTTCCTAAACATACCATAAGATTCTCCATTTGCATTGTATTAGCTTCATCAGTTTTCCTTAGAAAACTCTCTATTCCATATTAATATGAATGGATCTCTTCCTTTCCAAACACTTCTTTGATCTCAATGATTCCTTTGTCATCCTCCTTTTGACTTATCCTTTGGATGTCATCTGATTGGACATCTTCCTTCACTTGACTATAACTTTTCTCCTTATTCTTCATATGACTATGGGTAGTCATCTTTTCACCTGTTGATATGACGGTTTCCAATAACTGCTTTTTTTCCCTCAAGTTGACATAACTTGAAAACACACAACAATTTTTAGTTTTTAAAATACAAGATCCTTCATCCTCTTTTGATGCTTCAAGCACCAATCTTCCATCATAGATCTTCTAGATTTCAGAAGACCCTTCTTGCTATGACTCCATTCCTTTGAGTCTCTCCTTCTCTAACAAATCAATATGAATTTGTCAAGTTCCCTGAACTCATTCACCAGCTTGTCATTCCACCTCTGTTGCAATAGCTTCCACTTGACCCTTTTCTTCATTCTCCATCTGTATCTTCGGTCTTCATTTGTCTTTCTATGTACTGCTAGACTAATCTCTTGTTCTTCATTCTACTACCAATTGCTATACTCCTGCAATCTAATGCCTTCCTCACATTCACTCTCTTGTTGTTGATCATCTCTTTTAAATTGTTGGTTTCTTCCATCTTCATCCTACTGGATTAATACTTTTGTCTCCTTCATGTCCCTAAGGACATAACTTCCTTGTTGCCCCTAATCTTTCATCTCACCTTCAAATAATCTTTGTTCAATTTCCCTGATTTCAGTGTCATACTTACTAATGTTGTCCTTCATACCTACAGTCACATCAATAACTGAAGAGTCTACACATTTACCTAACTCTATAAATGTTAAAGACATTTCATCCTTATCATGCATAGTAACCATAATCTCTTCTTTATCAGGTTCTGAAAGCTTCGTTTCTCCTTCAGGTTCCTTGAACAATCTTTCCAAGAATTATAATTCCATGTGAAATATTTCCAGCATTTCATCACAACTTTCATTCTTAGCTTCATTTGTTTCCTAGCAATCCTCCTGAGTTATCTTGTTTTTTGCACTATCATATTGCAAAGTCCTTTCATCAATTCCATCAGACAAATTCATTTTCTTTCCTTCTTGGAATACCACTATGGCATTTTCATTAGGCTTATGGTCCATATCAACTTCATCTGATTGTCTTATACCAAACAGAAATTCATCTATGAACTATTTCTGCTGCAATAAATCAACACCTTCTTCCTCAAAAAGGAATTCTTCATCATCATTCACCTCAAGAGCTTCATTCTTGTTTGTGATGGTTTCAGCAGACTATCCATCATCCTCTGCATATCCTGCAAACATACACAAACTATGATAATTAAAATCACAAGGTTTCATTGCCTCAACTACTTCCCTTGTCAACATATCTTACAATTGTTCTGAATTATGCCAATAGTCCATGAGATCTTCAGCTGATCTCCCATTATCCTCTTCACCCAACATTTCACCCTGTTCTGGTCTACAAATGGAAACTTCCATTTCTGCCTCTGCTTCTTTGAGGTTTTCCATCAACCACTTTACATGTTCTTGTTGCAGCCTTCTCTGCAACTTAGGCCACTTCACTAGCTTCCTCTTCAAGACCCAACCTTGTCTTTGGTTCTCCTCTAGCAGCATTACTAACGCATCGACTTCTTCTCTTATCTCAGCTATTTCCTTGTCAATATCTGCTTGACTCATCCATTTCCTACGGATTGTTTGAGCAACCTTCTCCTTCATCTTATAGCCTTCTTCTGAACCTTCCATATGACTTTCCATAGCCATCTTCTCCTCTATGTGAGCTCCTACACCTGCAACCAATCAACTTCCTTCTAAGTTGATCTTCTCACCAAGATTCTCTCTACCTGGTCTCCAAGTCCTCTTTCCTTTGAACTTGCACTAAGCACTCTTGCTCTCTCTCTAGTTGTTACACTCACTACTCTTAAGGACTCCTTTGTCCCTATCTATTCCAAGCCTCAGTTGGAATGAGGTTGTGATAAAATCTCTAAGAACTTCCAAAAGTTCTTCCTACGATCTTACTGCTGTAGTCCTATGCCAAACTTGTCATTCATTCAACTGCTGCTACTTTCATACCTTTGTAATCATAACCTTCATAAGCAAGATTTCCTTGCTCTGATACCAAAATTATGCAACCATATGGTTTCCACACCCTAAACACCCTATCGAGACTCTTAACCCTCATAAAAATTTTATTAATTTGGGCTATACCCAAACTTAACCCACAATTCCATATATCGATGGCATTAAATTTTTGCCTTTTCTTTAAAAACCTCAGGTTTCAAACTATCGGAACACATTGAAAGACACAGAAATGCATTGAAAACCCGCTTCTACACATAAGCTGGATCTCAAATATTTTACACTCGCATCTATAATTATTGTCGGGTCCGCTCCTATTACTTTTCCTCAACGGTACCATCCAATCTCTGAAACCTCTGATCGCCGAACCCTCCAATCGCTAATCGACACTTTATCACTATCGATGTATCGACCCTTCACATGTCCATTACTGCTATCCCTTTAACCTCTCCAATATACGATTAGCGATCACATTGGGACTATCGATCTAATGGTTGTCACTTAATCGTAATCGCCACTTCTCATTGGCCAGTTCCGATATCGTTCCCATGGATTTCTGCCGATGCGATATATCGACGATCGCAGATCGCGATTGTCCAAGGCCTAAGGTTTGTCCCTTTGTAACACAAACTTGTCGATGCGATATTTAATAGTTCTGCTCTTCTTTTTTATCTGGTACGTTGATCTATGAGATCCAACGGACTCTGAGCATTATTGTCCTCTATGCCTTCTTAGGGTTGATCTTGTCGTTATTAATGGAATTACACTATAAACAAGTTCTACTCTTCCATACTCTGTTTCACATCCATATAACAATTATTCATTTAATCAATGGATCACCATCGATCCTACAATGATCGATGGTCAATTAACATGCATGCAAACAAGATTTAAACAATGTAGCATATATACACCCCACAATTGGGAAAAATCATAATACATAGATACGTTGCTTGCACACCATCACTACTGCGATTGAAAGAATATCAAATTAACAGAGTTATGTTTCTTGGCCCTTGATGGCCTGAATTACATTCATTCCTCACTCTCTCGAAAACATTCCTCTCTCTACATATAAACTCATAAACACATAATTACATATTTGAGGCTCTCCGACCCTCTCTGACCTATTTCTTCTAATTGGAGCCTTTGTCTTCCTAATCTGCCCATAGGCTTACAATCCCATCTTGAATCCTCTTGAATTCTCTCACTTTATCTTTCAAAAAAGACAGGAAAATACATATATTCTCTATCTAACCATCACCTTCAACATATGAAGGAATTCACTATATATTTAGAAATCATATGCTACCCTAACTAATCAATATAACTACTTAGCTTGATCTCTACGTAGGGAGGATCAAATTGCCACCTATTCTCTCTTTTCCTTAGTATTTGCAACAATATAACTACTTACATAATTTGAAATTAAATAAAATTAAATAACCAATTCTTCCTCCAAACTCCTGTTAGGCACAACATGTGACCACACCATCACATTGTTGGCTAGGCTTAGATGCTCCTACATCAAATTGTCTACTTTTTGGTAAGGAAATATATAATGTAATGGGTTGTCCTAGAGATTGACCAAAAAACACCTAACATCCAAATTAAAAATCTTTTATACCAATGATGAGTTATATATGTGGATTAAATGGACCAATTATTCTAAGAGACAGAACAATGATGAACTAATGTTTACGTGCTATTGGGTATAGCAGTCTTACAATAGATGAGTAAGAGATGAGAAACAATGTAAGAACCATGGGTAATATATAAAAGGTCAAAGATTTAAATTTTGATATTGATGATTTAAGCCATCCTCAATGTTGGATTGCACCAAATTTCCTTAGGTGGGAAATAATACATGGCTAGAGATTAAGGTTCTAGATGTTTTATTTTTCTTTAAAGTTTAATGATGTACTTAAATAAATAAAACATAGAACACTTGGGAATACTAATAAGGTGACTATACCTATCATATAAATTTTCAATCCCCTTGTTTGAAGAAGAGGAAATGATTATTGGAAAGCAATTGATATCTTGATGGGGACATGACACTTGTAGTGTTGATGATCTAGTTGAAATCCTTGACGGATGTTTAATTATTTTACTTAATTAAATATAATAATTGGTATTCATATTTATATAAGATAAATTATTTGATCTTGTTAATGAATCATAATAAGAACATTTATAATGTTTTATTTCTTGAGATGATTATTATATATATGATGTTATGCTCTAATGTTATGTTAACATCCAATTCCATTTGATATATTGGTGCAATGTTATACATTTGATAAAAATATGTTGAAGATACAATATTATGATGGTATTTCATGATGTGATGGCATGTGGTAATTACATTTTGTTTTTCTGATGAGTTGTTTAATGATGGCATGCATGATCAGGTGGTGCCTTACTATTCAAGTTGTTGTGATAACAATGATGTTGTGTTTTCACAATGACATGCAAGAGTTAGGGTGTGGATTCTTTTCTATGAAATGATGATGTTGTTATTATGACCATTACATTGTTTTCATGTAATGAGGTGGTGATTAGTAGGAAATACACCACTAGGTTGTGAGGGTCAGTTTATTTGATGGTCTCGCAGGAGCCCATACCTAGGAAGGAGACTACTTGCAAAGTAACATCTTTGGCCTAGGGAAAAACTCAATCAACTACTTTAGCCATTGATTCTTATCCTTTTATTGAATTTATGATGCTAAATTCTAGAAGAAGAGATGGATTTGGGTGTGAGACTTTGATGCCTAGGATTGTACCTAGCACAAGTTGTGTAGGGAATTGAGGTTGGCCTTTTGAGATGCCTTAGGCATGTGAGTATTATATTGGATGCTTACCTTGAGGGAGATGAGGTCTCGAGCCTTAGGGCTCTAATAGATCAATGCTTAAATAATCCTAGTTACAAAAGTTTTGGAAAAGGATCTTGAGTGCTCACACTTCCCACAATATTGTGATTTAATTCTTGATGCTTGTTGTGGTCTCTTGGATGGACCTTATACTAGTTACAATAGAGTGTGTTGTGTAGAAGATATTTGAAAATAAATAAATAAATTATAAGTTATATGATTAAAGTTAATTTTGGATGAGGTTCCTTGAAGGGGGAAGTATGTAATGTCCCATGTTACTAAATATGTAACAATTATAATAATAAATAAATAAATATCAAAATAGAAAATAACAATTAATAGTAAATAAAGTATAATGATGGTGGTGATGATGATAATAATAACAACTCTGAACAGGGTATTCCAAAACATTTTTTCATAATAACAACTACTTATCTAATAAAAGGAAAAACACTAAAAATAAGAAAACAATAAGATAACCTCAAGGGATATCTTAGTTCACTGAGCCCTCATTGCTAAGTACCTTGCCTATTGGGAGGTCATGAGGTCAAATCTTCTCGATGCCCTTGGGGTTAGGCCCGATATATTAGGCCGCCTTTGGTGGATCTTTGTGGATTATTTCCCGTGGACATAGTGGCCACTCAATGACGTGAACCATGTTGTTCATGTGGTTTTAAAAGCTTTATATAGTACCCTTTTGGGTATCACCATAAACCCAACTCAGTGTATGCATGCATTTTCCCTTTAAAGTATATATACATACATACATACATACATATATATATATATATATATAGTTAGTGTTAGAATCCATTCTTGGCATGACTATTGTTACTTTTCATTACCTTCAGTAAATACCTAACTTATGTAGAGAAACCATCAACATATTAGTGTTGGTTGTGTTATTCAAATTACTTTGATACATTCTAGGCTTGTTATAGCTCACGACATAGCATATTTATGTGGTTATATGAAGCATACCCAATGTGTATTGGATTGCAATCCTGGTATATTTAGATTGTTATTCATTTTAAATGCATTCCCAACTAGCAGAAGAACGCAATTACGCTAATTATTGTTTGATGCATGTCAAAAGAGCTAATGATTCCAAGAAGTGGTGGTGTCGAGAGACATCGTTACTACCTTATGCACAATTAGCGTAGCTCAATACATGAAGAACACATCAAAAGGCATTATTCATTATTCACACACTTATTAGATTGACCCATAGGTCCATCCTTTTATAGAAACAAAATGTAACCAATTCCATTGAAGTGAGGAATATTTGTTCAAGATACAATGACAAGGGAATGTAACGATTGCACTTTGATTATCAAAAAATATAACAGACAATGTCTCAACTATAAATCTATCCCACCTAGGAGCTACCAAATCCATAATATGTTTACTCTAGTGTTAACTTCATTGCAATATCTAGCCTTTTTCATAAAAATAATGACAACCTTTTTCTTTCTGCATTACCAAACTATGGGTCCTAAGCCAAGGAAAAACATATAAATAAGTGTGGCCTTCCTCTCATAATCCTATCCCACTTAATAAGTGTGTTTGATATAACATTAATCCTCTTTGCAGACTTCCAATGGATTTCTCATGGATGCTACAAGAAACGAGAAAGCACACTAACAATAATGGAAAAATTAAGCCGACTACAGATTAAATAAAATACGCTAACAACTAGTTGTTAATATAGGGGCACACCAAATTCTTTTGTATTGAGTCTTCAACTCTAATATGGTATCGAGTTTAATAAAGTGTGATGCTAGAGTATATCATAAGAAGAGTGTTGACAGCTGAGCGATGTTGCTCTTGGTAGGGTTCTTGTGTAAACCCTATTGCCCTCCTCCAATATGCTCATGGCTATCCTGATACTGCATTTCCACTGATTTCTTCACCATGAATCTGCCCTCCAGAGGGGTGGGCTTGGCCCGCCCTCCCCCCATCGGTCCCTCTTCTAACAATTCAATAAGCGCAGAAACTCAGGTCAATCCCAGCTCCACCCCTCTAGCTGCCCATGACATCAATCCTGCCATCGACAACGCTGGTGACATTGTTGTAGGTTCTGCGGCTGCCAAAGACAAAGGCATTGACTAGAATGCCTCAATGTCACAGCCAAAGGCATCCTCTGCAACATGCATCCCCAAGTCTGCAAAAAGAATCAAAATAGATCTCCCTAGTCACCAAATCAACAGCCAAATCCAATATATGAGGGATCATGCACTCATAGGCAAGTTCCTCAAATTCTGGCCAACTGAAAAGGCCTTGCAAAGATGGATCACCTCCAAATGGAAGCCTAAAGGACAAGTTACCCTGCAACTCGGTCCAAAAGGCTTCTTCACTGTTACTTTCAACTTTCTGGAGGAAAAAGCTCGTATCTTCGAGGGAGGCCCGTACTTCTTCAACTCTTCAGGCCTGTACCTTCACAACTGGATAGAAAGGTTCAATCTAGACAAAGAAGATTACAACTGGGCTCTAGTATGGATTCGTATGTACTCTCTTCCCCTGGAATACTGGAATGAGGAGACCTTAAAGGACATAGGCAACAGCCTGGGGGTTTTCATCAAAGTTGTTGAGGAAACTAAATTCCGAAGATACACCTCCTATGCCAAGATCTGTGTACACATGCATCTAGCCAAAGCACTCACGAACTCGGTAAGTCTATTTCATGACGATTTTGAATGGGTCCAAACAATAGACTACGAGCATGTTCCTTTTCGTTGCAGAAAATGCCATGAACATGGCCATCTTTTCAGTGATTGCCCACTAAATCTTCAGTCCAAAGCTCCTGTCACTAAGACGAGAAAAGATGTTGAGGGATTCACAAAGGTCTCCAGTTGAAGAAAGCATGCCAAGAAATCTCCAGTCGCCCCAGATAATCTCAAGAAACCTGAAACACGAAACAATTTCGAAATCCTGACTTCTCAAAATACCATGGAGGATCACCTTGTAGTCCCTCCTTCAGATCCATCTCCTTCCTCATCACCCCCGCCTCCAAAATCTTCAGCTCCGCTCTCAGCCTCCGATCTCACCAGCATCCCCACCTCTACCTCCTCTAAAAAAATAGATCTACATATAGCCCTACAATCTTCCACCATGGAGATAGATGCAGCTCTAGCTCACAGTATCCATCAAAAGTCAAACGAGGAAGATCAGAACACACCGATACACATGGACGAGGAACCAGAAAGTGTAGATCTAGAAGGTCTGGACATTCTCAGATTGGAAGCAGCGTGTAGATAGAATGAATTCGATGCTATACGCCCCTGGGAAATCGAAAGACTTGAAGTAGTTTTAGCCAAAGCACAACATAACAAATGTCTTGGTATTTAGGCAGGTAGTCCTTGGGATGGAAAACAAATACTGAAATACACGAAGAAATGCGAGCGCAAAACGGATCTGCAAAGGACCATTATTATTGGAGAAATGTTGGGGGAATCTGGTAGATTTCCCAAGCTGACCAAGTTTTTCAAATCTCTTCCCCACTGTTCCTCATGTAGCTCATCTCATGGAATGTGAGAGGGCTTAATAGACCTGCAAAACACATAATGTTAAAAAATATGACCCAACAAGAAAATCCTTCATTAGTCTTTCTACAAGAAACAAAAGGCAATAGAAATGTACTGGAAAAGATTCTAAATAAAGCCTGGTCAGGATGCCGCTCAGTCTCAGTGGATGCTTCAGGGGCTTCAGGAGGGATAGAAATCATGTAGAACCCTCAAGTACTCTCCCTTCAAGATTTTCACGCCTCACACTTCTTTATTTAGACAACCTTCCACCTAATTGGGACCAATATCCATGGTCATGTCTCTAATGTGTATTTCCCACAAGATTTACAAAAAAAGTTGGATCTGTTGGACACACTCACAACTCTCAACTCTGATAGGAGCTTTCCCCTTTGGATTTGTGGCAGTGACTTCAACATAGTCACAGCTTTGGAGGAAAAATCAGGAGGTAGATCGAGGCTGGAAGGTGACAACATCGGCTTCAAAGACTTCAATCCACAGAAATCAGTTAATGGACCTTCAGACTTCTATATGTATACATGGACCAATAAAAGAAGGGGACCACAACATATAGCTTCTAGGCTGGATCGATTCATTATATCGGATAATGCCATTCACCTGGGTGGGCACTTTCATGCTTCCATCATGCCTCAAGTGGGCTCTGATCATTAGCCCATAATGCTATAGTGGTCGTGTCCAGGCTCTAAGTGCAATAGACCTTTTCACTTTGAATCCTTTTGGTTTTATCATCTGAACTTCAAAGAAATAGTTATCGATGCCTGGAAATCCTTCACTCCCCTTGCAGGAGCCAAGATGTTCCAGTTTCAACAAAAACTAAAATACCTTAAACAAGTTCTCAAATCATGGAATCACACTCAATTTGGTAACATTTTTGATCATTGGAAAGTGCTAGAGCATCAAATGAATACACTGCAACAGTGTATTATCTCTGAGGGAAGAACGAAAGACTATGCGCAACAGGAGAAGGCCCTCTTGACCAAGATCGAAGCACGAAGGCAGCAAGAAGAAATCTTGTGGCATCAAAAATCTAGGGTCAGATGGCTTAAGGAAGGGGAAAAAAATATTAAAAAAAATCACAGGTCTACTATTCAAAGGAGAATGCACAATAACATTGCCTTCATTAATAATCGGCAAGGGCAGAGACTGGAGGTGCATGAAGAAGTGGAACAAGAATTCAAAGAGCACTTTCAGGACATTCTTCGGGAGCCTCCAGGGTGTAGGAATCAGGCCATTCAATCAATCACGCAGCATATTCCTAAAATTATTATGGCAGACCACAATAATATGCTTCTCCAGCCCATCTCTATGCAGGAAGTGGAGGATGCTTTGGCCCATCTTAAGGATGGCAAAGCGCCTGGTCCTGATGGCTTCACAGCCAACTTGATCCGGATTTAAACAGGAATGCAATAGATTACAGAGATAACCATAAATACAGAGATGCGATAACCATAAATAAAGAGTTGTAGCGGAAATAATACTTCATTACATTAATGGAAAATACCGAAATATGCTTACAACCATAAATGGAAATAACCCAACTAGGGCGATGGTAGCTTATCTCTGAGAAGAGATGTGCAGCTACATGCCTCTGAACTGTTCCGAACTTTTTGTTACAATGAGGCTCGAAGGCCTATTTATTATTGAGAAACAATGGAAAACCCTTCACATTCCAAAACCGACCCTTAGAAGATGAAACACCAAATTGTGGGCCCCGTTTTGGGTAAATTGGTACATCAATTTCCCGGGGTCGTAACTTTGGCATACGATCTCCGTTTGACGCGTATGATAGCTCGTTAGAAAGATCTATCCGAGAACTACCATTTTTGGAACAGGCAACAATGGTCCATTTCATGGACCCATGTTGCCCCTGGATTCCCCAAAAAACGTCGTTTAGGGCCTCAAAACGGCTCCGGAAGTTCAGGACCCGAAAAACTGCTAAAAATAATAAGTTGTGCTACAATTAAGGAAACTGAAAATGCTTAAAGAGACAATGATGGGGGTCCAGATGGACTTGGCAGGTGGCCACCAATATCCACCTGGATCATTCCTCCCCCCTTAGGAAGTAATAGTCCCCATTGCGTTGAGTTCCTCCATCTGCTGAACTTGTTCTGCACTGTCTGATGTGTCCAGTAATGGTGGGAAGCATGGTCGAGACGGTCCATATTGAACACTTGGTGTAGGTGAAGGAATGGAGGAATGTTGTGCTCCAAAGCATTGTTCCCCACAAGCTTGGTACTGCTGTAAGGACCATGTTGGAGTGGTCCGAGCTTCTGATGGGTTCTGGTAAGGCGTTCTTTCTGTCGATGCAACCAGACTTTGTTGCCCACCTGAAGCTTGTGTGGTACCCCTATGGGTGAGGAGAAGTTGTTCCTGTGTTCTGTCATGACCGTATCCCTTTGCTGCTGCTGCTGTGTGGAGGAAACCTTTGCGGTGGTCATGGATGTAGCAACGATCTTCCCCTTACTTTGGGAGTGAACCATACAGATGAATTTCCTGGTCTGTGATATGAGCTTGCTGCCTTTCTTAGTAGTGATCAAAGATGTGGGGCTACCTCTGGTATCGTGTATAATGAATTATTCAAAGAAATAATGACAGCACGTGGCCTTGACTCATACACAGCATGTCGCCTCCACAAGTATGGTTGGCCTAATAATACATCACAAACATCCAGAGGTGTAACATCACACAAGACCTCGTCGGTGAATGGTTTGATGCTGTAGGGAAGGCGGCACTGCTGGTGAACTTTGAGACCTTGTCCTTCATGAAGCCACCCGATACTGTATGGTTGTGGGTGTGGTGTAGTCAGTAGGACCAACCGCTTCACGACCTCTGCTGAAATCAGGTTCTTTTGGCTGCCACTATCGACAAGGAATCGTAGTGGCGAACCCTTCACCCACATCTGTGAGTGGAAAAGACGTTCCCCCTCCTCTGGCTCTTCGGGCTCATTCTTCTGGATTTTGGCGTGGCAACAGTGGCGCTGGGATCCGCATCAATGATCTGCTTCCCTTTTCCATTCCCCTTGTTGGGTTCAGGCTCAGGGTCGGAACATGTATCTGGTTCGGAAGCCTTCAACTCGGCCACCAACGACTGTTTGGTCCGGCACTCACTTGTGTTATGAGTGGGACTCTTGTGGAACTCACACCACTTTCTTGTGTCCTTCTTCGGCTTTGTGGTGTTGTTATTTTCTTGTGGCTTCGACGGGTTGTCTTGGGTCACCCCACCTTGGTTTTGTCCTTTGGGCTTCGGATTTGTAGATCCAAAGTCTCTCTTCTTTTGTTTGAACTTTTTCTCGATTTTGACAACGTATCGGTATGCTGTGCCGAGTGAGGAGATGTCCAAGAACTCCATCTCTTCCTGGATGTATTTGTGTAGGTAGCCGCGGTATTTGAGCACCAGATGTCGCTCAGAATCTTTGATACCCAACTGTGTGCGAAGGGTATGAA
>APFE031062605.1:45369-121211 GCA_000404065.3 Pinus taeda | reverse complement strand
ATGATAGCTCGTTAGAAAGATCTATCCGAGAACTACCATTGTTGGAATGGGAAACATTGGTCCATTCAATGGACCCATGTTTCCCCTGGATTCCCCAAAAAACGTCGTTTAGGGCCTCAAAACGGCTCCGGAAGTTCAGGACCCGAAAAACTACTAAAAATAGTAAGTTGTGCTACAATTAAGGAAACTGAAAATGCTGAAAGAGACAATGATGGGGGTCCAGATGGACTTGGCAGGTGGCCACCAATATCCACCTGGATCACAACTTCTTTCATGCGTTCTGGGAGCTTATGAAAACAGAGGTCTGGGAGCTAGTGGAAGAATCGTGATCGATGCATTGGATTCTTCATTCCCTAAACACTACCTTCATAGCGCCAATACCTAAGGCGGAAGAATCCAATACACTTGAAAAATATAGGCCCATTGCACTTTGCAATGTCATCTACAAACTCATATCCAAAGTCTTGGCGAACAGGCTCAAACCTCTTCTCCCTATCCTCATCTCGCCAGAGCAGACAGGCTATGCAGAAGGGTGCCAGATCATGGACGGCATCATTCTCTCAAATGAAGTGTTCCACTCACTCAAGATATTAAAAAATCCAGGTGTGATTCTCAAGTTAGATCTTTCTAAGGCTTTTGATCAACTCAACTGGACCTATATCAATCAAATGTTATTAGCATTTGGCTTCAGTGCTACTTGGACTCGATGGATTATGAATCTTATCTCTTCCCCCTGTTTCTCCATCCTTCTTAATGGCTCTCCTTCTGCGCCCTTTCGTCCTTCCCGTGGCATTCGACAAGGTGAGCCTCTTTTCCCGTTCCTCTTTGTTCTCATGGCCGAAGGTCTCAGTCGCCTTCTTCATTCTGTTATCTCTTCCCACACCTTAAAGGGCATTTCTCTACATGTTCTACCCCCCATCTCCCACCAACAGTTTGTCGATGACAATATGCTTTTCGGCCATCCGTCAGCTCAAGAGGCCTTTGCCTTTAAGTCCCTACTCAATCTCCTCTCAAAAGCTTCTGGTACCACCATCAATGCCTCCAAATCCCAGCTCTTCTTCTTCCACACTCCCACCCTTACTCAAAGAAACATTGCCAGGATTTTGGGCTTCCCGATAGCTGTGCTTCCTTCAAAATATCTAGGAGCTCCCCTATTGGACTCAGCTATCAAACATGCCTCCTGGAGATCCCTCCTTGACCACTTAGAAACCAGGCTCTCTTCCTAGACCTTCCGCTCACTCAACATTGCTAGAGGTTTATCCTAATCAAATCTGTTATCCAAGCCATGCCTCTATACTTATTTTCTATATTGTCAGCCCCTAAATGGGTTCTTAAAAATATTTGCAATCTTCAAAAAAAAAATCTTTGGGGTTCCTTAGGACTCAACAGAAAATGGGCTCTTGTCAAATGGACTGAGGTTTGTCTATCGAGATCAGCTAGTGGGCTAGGTTTGAGGGATCCCCTCCACAGTAATAACACCATGGGAGCCCGCATCTGGTGGAACTGGATAGCCAAACCGCACATTCCTTAGGCACGTCTCAGGTAGGCCAAATATGCGCTAGGCAATCAACAGGGAGATCTCATCGGAATTAGCACAACCACCCCTGGCTCATTGATTTGGAATGTTGCCAAGCAACATAGTGCCTTTATTCAAGCGCACAGCTTTTGGGAAATCCATTCGAGTACCACAGCAAGATTTTGGGAGGACTCCTGGCAACAACATCCCAAACTAGCCTCACTCTTCCATAAACCTAAATGGAAAGCTTATATGCAGCATATTGATCAAATCCATGTTCATCAGTTTTGGTAGCAGCAATCCCCTCAAGGTTTTCAACTCTGGAGATCAGCTAGCACCTGGCAGGCTAACTGGCAGGAGGAAACATATGAAGAGATTGATCAGGAGCTCAAACTTAGGAAAATTAAATACTCTGATCAAAAGGACAAACTGCAATGGGGATACTCTCCCAAAGGTATGTTCACTACCAAGGAAGCATACCAACTTCTCTATTAGCCCACGCAGATAACAAAGGATCAGCTATGGGATTAGGTCTAGCAACCAAGCATCTGGCTTAAGGTCTCTGCTTTCCTTTGGCTTCTAAGAAAACAATAAATCCTCACTTGGGATAATATACAAAAGCAAGGATTTAATGGGCCTTCTAGATGTCCCAATTGCAATCTTAACACAGAGACCATCTTGCATCTCCTGGACACCTGCCCATTAGCAGTAAAAATTTGGGAGAGAACTGCACAGTGCAATAGAAGAATGGGCAGACGTGTGGGAGATATTATAAACACTATCAGAAACTGGCCTCGACATCCTTTCCAAAGCCTTCTTCTCAACTCCCTTTGGATCCTCCTACTGGGCTTTGTCTATTGGATTATCTGGAAGGAGAGAAATAACATGATCTTCAACAATCTTAGTAAGCCACTTGACACCCTGTGGCTACTTCTCAAACAAAACTTGCAAGAAACTCTAGCTCTAAGACACTAGCAAGACTCGAACTTGCCAGCTTCACCCCAGGAATGCCTCATCTTGAAAAATTGGAATTTATACCTCACTTTTTTAGCTCAAGTCAAGACCAGCTCCCCAATCCGTACTACTTCTCCCCACTACTGGTCTCCTCCTGCCTCCCATTCTTACAAACTGAACTTTGACGGGGCTGCTAAGGGCAATCCTGGGCTAGCTGGATATGGTGGTATTTTCAGAAATGATGTTGGCTCAGCACTGCACATATATCATGGTTCGCTTGGAAAAGATACCAACAACGCTGCAGAACTTGAAGGCTTATGGAAAGGCATATGTATAGCAGAAATGGAAATCTTTTTCCCTCTAGAGGTAGAAGGGGATTCTCAAATCTTAATAGAAGCAGCTACTCGGATTCACTCAAGCACCTCAGCAGCAAAGATCGCTTTGCGCTGGTAGCTTCTAAGTAGATTGGAACAAATTGAAGAATGGCTCAAGACTTCCCGCAACATTACCTTCAAGCACATTCGACGTTCAGCCAACAAGGTAGCAGATAGATTGGCTAATCAAGGCGTCAATCAGCAGCTCCCATTCTTCTTTGGTCCAATAAGTGATTCTAATGATGCACAACTCAAACAAGATTGCACTCTTCTGGTGCAACAAGATATATCTCTCCCGGATGCAGGTGTGTAGCGTGTCAAGTTGTACGAAGGCGGCTTGGAGGGTGGGCGTATGGCTTATTGCCACCGCCATCCGGCATCGCATGAAGCCAGGTTTAAAGTCTCTAGCCATCAACATCAATGCCGCATTAATGCAACTCCTTCCCCCTCTCTAGTATGCAAGTTTATTTGTTATGGAGCCCTTCTTAATTTTCATTCTTGCTCCTCCCTCGCGCTCATGTTGTTCCAGTGTTGCAGCAACTCCTCCCTCTCGAGACAGCCCAGGGTATCGTCTGGCTCTGGATCGTTGTGTTGATTCTCCCCTGTGTTTTCATGCTTCTCATAGTCCTTTCTGCAATTTCCATTGTCGCACCTACTCAGTCTTTCCCACAGCTGTCTGTTCTACTCTTCCTGCTCATTTCAACATGCCCAAAGTGTGCTCAAGAATGAGTTGCAAAAGAGGAAGTTCCAGAGGCTGCGTCACCTACCAGCCCTCCTCCACTACCTCAAACCCATCGTCTGAAGCCTCGGACTTTTGCTTTGACAGTTATCCCGTGACCAGGAGTGGACGTGGTTGGGTCCAAGGGCAGCTTAATATAGAAGCGCGCTCTCAACATTCCCAATCTCACACGACTCACTTTCGTTTCCCCTGCACTCTTAGTAATTCCTCCTTGATCGCTTCAGTTACCATTTAGCTGCGAGAGGATACTTCTGGTTTGGTTTCTATTACTCTAGGGGTATCTCTGGAGCCGAGGACAGAGGACAAGCATGATAATTCTCAGATTGCCAATATGCAGAGAAAGGACCCTGGTGGCTTTGCAACCCAGGACATGAACATCCAGGCCAGTCTGAGCATTCCTACAGGTGGTGGTTCTTCAAGCAAAGAGGGCCATCTCTCTGAGGATGAAGACCCCTACCAATATGGGTGTCACATTGTTGAAGAGTCGCCTCCAACCTCTCATGAAGCTTAATCAGGTCTGCGCTTATTGGTTTCTGTTTCTCTGTTGTACGAAGATGCTAAATTCCCTCCGGGTTTATAGTCATTATATGATTTACAGTTCTCAGGATCAGACCTTTTTTCCAATGTTAAATTGTCGGTTTCCCCTACGTGGGCAACATTCTCCTGTCTTTGGGTCTTAGTTTTAGATCAAACTATTTTTCGGTCAGATTCTAGTTTTGAAAGGGCAGCACTTTACTGATTACTTGAATGGGCCCAATCAATTTGTCTTGGTCTAGATATATCTTTGGTCAGTCTTCAGCTACAGTCTCTAGATATATCTCTGTTTCTTGGAAGCTCCTCCAGTCAGTCATCAAGCAAGTCTTTTCGGTTAGTGTTCAAGCGAGGTTTTGTAAGCATGCCGCTTCTCTGGGCTAGTCCTCTCGAGGCCACTGCCTCTCTATAATTTTATTTTTGTATCAATATAGGAGTAGACAAATTCACGGAAAATAAATAAATAAATAAATAAAATAAAATAAAATAAATAAAAATTAAATTTAAATTAAAATAAATAAATAAATATATATATATATATATATAATATATATATATATATATATATATATATATAATATAATATATATATATATATATATATATATATATATATATATATATATATATATATATATATATATGGGCACACACTTCAGAGAATCAAACTCTTTGGTCAACTTGACTCTAAATTGAAAGGGTGTAGCACAAGATTTACAATGTTCCATATTAAATATTTGCAAAATATCAATCACATATTTAGGTTAATAAATTAAGTATATTGTCATCCATTTGCAAAATTTGGATGCCCAAAAGAAATATAATAAACCAAGGTTAGGCATTTCAAATGTATCTGTTAATTATTTCTTTAAACCCAAAATTATCCAGTGATTATTAAGGCATACGAATAGAATGCAACAATTAATATTTAATATTTTGCATGCAATAAACAAATAATATCATTTGATTCACAACCTTTTAAACTAAGATCTTCAAAGAAATGATCAATATTTTCATACCAATCCCTCGAGGATTATTTTGGACCATATAATGACTTCTTCGATTGACACACTAGATTGACATCCTTTTTCCAAACCTGGGATTTGTTCCATATAAATTTGTTCACGTGTATCTTCATGACAAAAATAAATTTTGACATCCATATAATGTACCTCCCATTCAAATAAAGTAGAAAGTGTAAGAATTAGGTGAATAGAGTTCATATTTGCAATAGGGGCCTTCATGTTAAGAAAAAAAAATATTATCAAACAATATTTGTTTCTTTCAATAATGTCATGAGATGTCAACTTGGTCTTCTAGACCCATTGACGCTTCGCCGCATCCTTTAATTGCATTTAAGGAACTAAATCCCATGCTTCATTCTTCATCAAGGTATGGTACTGTTTAGCCATCATTCTCCCATTCAGATTGATCATGTGCAGTTTCATATGTATCTAGATCACATGCCTCTAGCACATGTGTCCTTAGAGAAAAAATACCACATTGTTTATGACTTATATTCTTCCTTATCCATTCATGTATCTTGCATCAACATTGTTTACTTCAATTATATTAAAAACCCATCAGGGTAGACAAGCATTTTGAAATGAAGAGATTCATATATCTACAAATTCACTATAAGACCACTCAAGGGATCCTAATTTGGTAATTGATTATGTGGTTGATGGTCAATTACAATATGAATTAGGTAGATGAGTCGAATATCCATTCGATGGTCCAATACGATACTCAATTAATCTATTCTTTTCAACAAAGACAATTATCTTCTAAGAATGATTTGTTGCTTGACAAGGTCAAACAATCTACAGATGTTCAACTCTTTGAGCTATCCCATCATGATGCAAGCACGAATCTTTACATCATACGTCTTCATGTAATCATTTGGAATGTGTGCAAATGGAACACATCCAAACATATTGAAGTGTCCAAAAGAGCATTTTCTCCCACTCCATTTCTTGATAGTAGTCATAACACAAACAACGTTACAAAATATAAGGTTAGGCAAATAATTTGCAGTAAACGAATTCTACCCAAAAGAGAGTTGGTGGACCTTTGGCCTGAAGCAAACATTTTGTCATTTTAACCAATGTTCACACATCCATCCATGGGGATATATGACAGTATAAATTGTTTGGACATATATATTCTAAACAATGTCTATACATAGTCATTTGCAAACATCCATCCATGAAGACATATGAGAGTAGAAATTGTTTAGATATTTTAAGTATATGGATACCACCAGAGACCCTTTTCATCCTTCTACATTTTCATCTATCATTATCTCCTTCATTTGTAGATTAACTATCATATGCCCTCTTTCTACTTTGAATCTTTTTTCTTGGAGCATTGTATAGTTTGAAGGAATGCATGGTGCTCAAAGTTTCAAATTGTGTGAGCTTTATATTAATTTTTAAGTATGAAATTGGTGCCAATGTAGAATTATTTATGATGTGTTGCTATTTGCAATAACTAAAGACAAGGTTGTGGCTACTCATAAACCTATTTATGACACCCTTGGTGGACTCGGATTCCCACTTAGAATGAAACATTGTTTATCTTAGTATGGCTGAATTTTTTTAATATTTATCATAAGTTGTCTTTTAGAACCCCTATTGTGTTACTTTTGCACATAATATTAGAATTGGAAATGAACACATATGATCAAATAATAGTAAAACTTATATTTATATTGAAGTCAATAATATTTTGAGAAGCTATAATTGATATTTTGTTTCATGTGACATTTATATGCGTTGTTCTTTATCAAAAGGTGGTATATGAAAATGGATACTTATGTTACTATTTACAAGAATTTAAGGAGACTTAATTTATTAAATGTTAATAATGGGAAATGTGGAATAATAAGCTCCAAGCTCCAATGTCTTCTTGATGCTAAAATAGTATACAATAAATTAGTTTAGAGGGTGTTGTAGCGACTACAACACCCTCCAAAATTTTGGCCTGCATTCAAATTTCGGAGCATACTATGGATCCTATGATTGATATTCCCTTGGTCACTTATTGGTAATCTAATGATCTCAAGCTCCTCTTCAATATTAGGAGTCGTTCACGCTTTTATCTTTATATAGTATATGTGATCTTTGGGCATGGGGATTACCACTTGTCATGCAAAGAGAAGTTTGTTTTACTTCAAGGGGAAATCTTTGTGAGAATGGGTTGCTCCCATCACATAGACATGTTTTGAACTCATTTCACACACTCTTGCACAAGTGTCGCCTTCATCCTCCCAAAGACTATCATCAGAGTTACACTTATCGTAAGTTGCCACAAAGGTTATTGCATTAAGTGAAGTATGTTTTTATATGTTTTGGATGGTCTATGTTGTATCACTAAGTGTTCAACTATGTGATCGTAGTCAAGTTTTATCATTGTTCACATTGGTTCCAATGATCCCACACTTAGCCAAATTCTAGAGTTCCCCTAGTAACCTAGCCTCATCCATCTTTCCTAAATTGCGCACTTCACATCTGTAACCCTAAATCTTTTTCCTTTGCCAGATGGAACTGTGTAATGCATAGAAATCCCAGCCTCCCTTAGCATCCAAAATAGCACAGTGGCTTCCTCTAGTGTCCTTCCCTCAGCCATAACCCATTGTCTCCATAAATTGCGTAGTTTTTCCCGTCACACATCTTAGCTACCCAGTCATCCTTGCATCCTGAAACTACATAGATGTGTCCTCCTAGGGCCTCATCCTGCAGCTATCACTTCCTGCTTAAAATGCACAATTTTTTCTCTCAGTGGCCATGAAGAAGGATGACATGCTACATGAATCTCAAGGAGATGAGGAGAAAAGATAAGGAGACCAAGGAACCCAGGGTATGATAGAAGATTGGGACCACGTGAAGACTTCATCTATTGCATAACCCTTTGGAGGGTAGGTATGGAAAACAAAGCACATATTTTGAAATACACCTCTTAGTGTATCATGAAGGACCGCTTATCATTGTGATATCATTATGTCTTCAATGACATGCATGGTTGCAAGCACTCAAAGTCATTCCATGTGTTTCCTCTAAGTGTCTTGCTCCCTTTCACTTGTTGGATCAATTGTCCTATTTTGGGATGTTTGGTTGTTATGTCATGTTTGTGAACCTTTCTACTAACCTCGAAGGTTGGTCTTTATGTATACAAGTTTTCCTAGCCATGTAAACATTTGTCGCACTCATACACAAAGTTTTAAGCATTGTGGCACAAGTGTCGTCACGACCATCCTAAAGTCTATCTCAAGTGTCGTACTTGTTGCTTTTTGTTCTAGATAGTCTCACAGAGGGTAATGATTGTCCTTGTTGTTTCAGTTTTCCATGTTGTTGTGTCATCTATGTATGATAAGTGTGTGATCACAATTTCAAGTTCCTCACAAGTTCACCTACCTCCCACACTTAGCCATTTTTTTCCAAAAATCCTCGCGACTAGACAACTCACTTTCACCGGACCCCAACTAAACTGTGCATTGTGCAGTCTCAACCCTCAGTGGTGCAACCCTGCTACTTGGAACTGTACAGTTCATAGTCACTGTCCCCCAGGAAAGTTGCACTATGTAATTCCAGAGCTCAGTAGACTACCTTCATCCCTAGAATTGCGCAGTAGCTTCTCCTAGCCTGACCTGAATTGTGCATTTCACAAGATCATTCATCAAGCTTCCTCCCTTGTCTGTTGGAACCCCATGATGCATAGAGAACCTAGCCTACCTTGCCTCCCAAAACTGCACATAAGTGTCCCTCAATGTCCTCCCTCATTTGAGACTCACTGATCTCCAGAATGGCAAAGACATGTCCTCCCATACCCCTATGCTTCCCACTCCTGTCTTGCCTCTGAAAACTGCACAGACCGGCCTCCCAAGACCCCATATTGCAACAATAATTGACTATCCCAACTACGTAATCATTTCTCCCAGTGGCCTCCACATAATATTTCTCTACAGAGAAGATTGTGCTCAAGAGTTCCTAAACCAAGCCTGAGTTGGGCTCTATGTAGCCTCAGTGACCAGTATCCTTCCCTGTTACCTAGAACTGTGCAATGTGTAGTTATTGGACCCTCTTGCCTATGCAAAGTTCTCTTTCAAAAATAAATAAAGGCCAAAGAAGAGAAAGGCTTCCTACATAGAGAGATGAAGTAGGCAACTTCCGCTAGGGTGCTTTCTAGGCTTGCTGGCAGTGGAGAAACACTAGAGATGAAAAAATATACTCTGAAAATATTAAGCTCGCGAGCTAAACAACCCTTCCCAATTCGAAACATTGTGATATAGCTTAATCTTATTTTGTGTTCAACTGAGAAGGTACCAAGGGAGCCATGTCTACCCATGGGGTAAGTGGGAAATCCAACATAATCTGCATGATGAATCAATACTCCCTGAAGGACCAATGCCATGCACTAAAATGAACAAAAACAGAGAAGATGTTATTCAACCAGTGTGTCACCAAGTGTTGTAGTGGTTGCAACACCCTCCAAAATTTTGGCCTGCCCTCAAATTTCGGAGCTTATTTTGGATCATATAATTGATCATTCCTTAGTCACTTATTGGTAAGATGATTATCTCAAGCTTCCCTCTTCAATATTAGGAGTCATTCAAGTTTTATCTTTATATAGTATGTGTCATATTTGGGCATGGGGATTATCGCTTGTCATGCAAAGGGAAGTTTGTTTTTCTTCAAAGGGAAATATTTGTGAGAATGGGTTATTCCCATCACATAGACATGTTTCGCACTCATTTCATGCACTCTTGCACAAGTGTTGCCTTTATCCTCCCAAAGTCTATCATCGAAGTCACACTTGTCGTAAGCTGCCACAAAGGTTGTTACATTAAGCGAAGCATGTTTTTATATGTTTTGGATGGCCTATGTTGTATCACTAAGTATTTAAGTGTGTTATCATAGTCAAGTTATATCATTTTTCACATCGGTTGCATTGATCCCACACTTAGCCAAATTATGTAGTTCCCCTAGCAACCTAGCCTCATCTAGTTTTCCTGAACTGCGCACTTCGCATCTGCGACCCTCAAGATTTTTCCCTTGACTGTTGGAACTGTGCAATGTGTAGAAACCCTAGCCTCCCTTAGCATCCAAAACTACGAAGTGTCTTCCTACAGTGTCCTTCCCTTAGCCGAAACCCACAGTCTTCAAAAACTATGCAGTTTTGTCCCTCAGACATCTAAACTGCCCAGTCATTCTTGCATCGTGAAACTACGTAGATGTCTCCTCCCAGGGCCTCATCCCGTAGAAGTCATTGCCCACTTAAATTGCGTGATTGTTTCTCTAAGTGGCCACGAAGAAGGATGACAAGCTAGATGATTCTCAAGGAACTTAGGAAAAAAGATAAGGAGACCAAGGAACCCAACGTATGATAGAAGATCAGGATCACATGAAGACTCCATTTGATGCATAACCTTTTGGAGGGTAGGTATGGAAAACGAAGAACATAATTTGAAATACACCTCTTAGTGTAGCATGAAGGACTTCTTATCATTTTCATATAATTATGTATTTAATGACATGCATGGTTGCAAGCACTCAAAGTCATTCCATGTGTTTCCTCTAAGTGTCTTGCTCTGTTTCGCTTGTTGGATCAATTGTCATAGTTTGGCATGTTTGTGAACCTTTATGGTGACCTCAAAGGTTGGTCTTTGTGTATACAAGTTTTCCTAGTCATGTAAACACCTGTCACACTCTTACACAAAGTTTTAAGAATTGTCGCACAAGTGTCGTCACAGTCGTCCTAAATTCTATCTCAAGTGTTGCACTTATCTCTTTTTGTTCTATAAAGTCTCACAGAGGGTAATGTGTTGCCTCATTGTTCTAGTGGTCTATGTTTCCATGTCATCAAATTATGTTAAGTGTGTGATCACAATTTCAAGTTCTCACAAGTACCTGCCTCCCACACTTAGCGATTTTTTTTTAAAATCCTACCGACCGGACAACTCACTTTCACCGGACCCCAACTAAACTGCGCAATCTCAACCCTTAGTGATGCAACCCTGATGACTGGAACTTCACAATGCATAGTCACTGTCCCCTAGGATAGTTGTATTTTGTAATTCCAAAGTTGAGCAGACTGCCTTCGTCCCAGAATTCTGTAGTATCTTCTCCTAGCTTGACATGAACTACATATTTCGCAAGATCAGTCATCAAGCTTCCTCCCTTGCCTATTGGAACCCTGTAATGTGCAAATAGCCCACCCTTCCTTGCCTCCAAAAATTGTGCAGAAGTATCCCCTAGTGTCCTCCCTTTTCTGCCCAATCCTACATTGCCTCTGAAAACTACACAGTCCTGCCTCCCACGGCCCCATCTCGTAATAGCCACTAATTGTCCCAACTACACCATCTTGTCTCTGAGTGACCTCTACAAAATTTTTCCCAGTAGTGAAGATTGTGCTTAGAAGTTCCTTAGCCATGCCTAAGTTGCACTCTACATAGTCTTAGTGACAAGTCTCCCTCCCTGTCACCTGGAACTGCATAATGCATAGTTACTGGGCCATATTTCCCAGCTTGTCACATGTCCCAGGCTCAGTCCATGGATAACATTGCATCCTCTTAGACTAGGGATTTTTTGGATTTGATGTTGTCTCATAATGAGTGAATTACAGGAACATGTACACTATTAGATCATCGCTAGATGATGAAGAAGGAGAATAAGGAGCAGAATTTCTAGAAGACTCACTTATAACTAGACAGAAGAAGAAGCTTATCAATTATAAGCAAGGGGGATACATGCATGCAAACACCTCCCAAGACCAAATATCATTGAAGACCCTGCATCGTCAAGCTATGTCAAGGAAGAGAGAAAGCGCATCCAAGAACACATCTATCACTCAATAGAAACAACAGCTTGACATTTGCACCTTAGCAAACTAGTCCATGTCAGCAGTGTCATGTCAAGTCCTTTCATGAGTTTTCAAAGGCCACATCACTACTGTGAGCCATGTCTATTTTAAATCGAATGTAATGTAAAGTGGAAGTCCAATGGATACACATGAATATGAAGAGTCATGTCAGTTGAAAAGTCATAGGAAGTTGAGCAGTCATGAGGGTAGTCAAATAGTCACAAGGGTCAAGAATCACCCCTCATTATATATACCCCCTCATTGTATGAATAAGGGAATTTTCACCTTGGCTCCTCCCATAAAGCATAGAGAGTTTCAGTCAGTTCTTTGAGGAGTGAGGAGTGGCTCCAATGTCCCACTACTAGGGCTAGTGATGTGTGATGTAAATATGTGTCCTGGAACTTTTTCTTAATATAGAAGCTTGTTCACGCAAACAAGTTTTCATGCATGTCTTGTGGATGTTTGTAAGACTATTCTTTTGGCATTTGTAATTCATTTTTGTTTCACATGTATTAAGATAGTTGAACTATTTCAGTTGCTTTAGTACTTACCTTGTTGGGAATGTGTTGTATTGGTTATCATTGATGTCTCATCCTTGTGGACTACTCCGCAAGATACTATACAAACCTTTCTCGCTCATGGTTTTAATGACCGTCACATCCATTGTGGAATATTCCGCTGGATGGTGGATAGATCTTTCCCTATACTTTGGTTTTAATGACTGCCGCATCCATTGTGGACTATTCCGTTGGATGCTCAACAGACCTTCTTGGTTCGTGTGTGTCTCTTCCTGTGTAGTACTATTACCTCTCACTTAGAGGCTAGCTTTTCTCCCCCTTTTGCAGTAAGAGAACCTTGACACAGTTTTGTTGCACACTCACTAGGCATCCTTACCTTATTGTTCGAATATACCATTGCATCACTCTCTTGTACTGACATCTAGAGACAAGGCAGATCTCTAAGCATATGGCAACCAGGCCTTTATACCGAATGGGACTCCTACACCAAACAGTGTGAGGTCTAGTTGGGACTTCATATCAGGGAGATCCCCTTGGTTAACGGATTTCCACAACCATCAACAGAGGGTCATAGCTTCCATGCATGTCTCAAATATCCTTTGAATAAAATACTCTTCATCTTCTAACCATCCATTTATTACTCAAATTTATTATGTTATATTATTAATTTAGGCCACAATTGTGATGTTAACTTCCCTAATAGCCTCTATATAAATAGGATTGAGAGACATAGAAAATAGGAGGAAATTAGTAGATGTACCTGAATTTTGTTACTGAGATTCAATTCCATGTTGTTTTGATTTCTAAAATATCCTAATAGAATTATAATCTATTAAGGTAGGATGGTGTACAATAAAGGTCAAACTTTATGTTCACAATGAGTCTACTTTTCTTGAAGGTATACTTTTTAATTTTCTTTCATGGATCATTCATTTTAATCAAATATTTAAGACTAACTCAACCATGGATGTATATTCCTTCCATAAAATTTGACTGTCAACTCCCTAAAGGACTATTTGATGCTTTAGGCTTCCACGGTGTGATATATACACATTTATAGCTTTGTGATTCACATTAATGCTTTGAAACTAGGAAATTCCACTAAAAGTATTTGCTTCATACAACTTAGTTATTTAATATTTCAAGCTTTCACAATGTGACACGTTCATATATATGAAGTTGTTAATGTTATTGAGCATGTCATTGACCCTTAGATGACATATTTACTGAATATTTATCATAGAACTACTTTATTTAGTTTCTAACGTGAATTATATGAAGTTGCTACGGTGTCCGCATTATCCCTCGTAGTAACAATTTGTTACATGAAACATTTTCAACGCAGTGCTCTTCTATCCTCTCCCCTCAAACTAGAATTTTGGGTGAGATACATTAATTACGCTACCTCATGGTTAAGAAGATGTATGTGAGTTTGTAGAACATCTCAATTGTCAGTCTGAGCATATTCAATTCATAATGGGATTATAAGATAACAAGTATGTATGAGTAGGATTGGATCATTTATATCTCTATGGGGATAAAAATACATTTATGAAGAAGCTAAAGAAACAAAACCTTTCCTTGTAAACATGCACGTTTTTTTAAGGCACAACATGAAAGTTTGTAATGCTTAAGATGAAAACAAAAAAACATAAAACATGTAATGATATTTTTTTCTTTTTTCACATAAACGAATATTTATATTAATATAAAGCCTAGATTAGGGACCAGAACCTGTACAAAGATGTTCTAATGGTGGCATATCAAAGTTTGGGATCGGAAAAATTATGAACCATAACGCCTGTGGATAAAATTTTCTTTCTACAACACTTTTTATTTTAGCATAATTCCTAAAGTAGTTCCACTACAACAAATCCCTGTGATTATTTCTATTTTTGGTTCCCTTTTTTGCTTCCAAGGACTATTTTAGTGTATTTTTCTCCAATTTTTTGAAAACGTTGCCGCAATTTATCGGGATGGAGCTATTTTGGTGTTGTTTCCATTGACCAAAACATTTAAGCGCTAAATTAGGCATTAATAACACTAGAAATTGTGCCATAAATGTACGCCATAAATTGTGTTGGAATTATGTCAAAAATCACGCAAGTAATTGCACCAGAAATTTACACCATAAATTTCACCGGATTTAGCTTCCCTTGTAGTGCCTTAATTCCCACCTTGGTTGCTCCCTATTTATTACCAGATTTAGCGCCATGTGTGCCTAAATAGTTAATTAATTAAATTATTGTGCACTAAGTGGATAGGAGCTTTGAGGATCATGATATTTAGGGATTTGGGGTACAGGGGTTAAGGCTTAATGGATTAGGAGTTAGGTTTTAATGGATTAAGGATCAAGAGCTAAGGGATTTGGCACTTACAGGTTAGGTAGTTTAATGGTTAATGTCTTAGGGATTACAGATTAAGGGATTAATGTTTAAGTGCTTAGGGAATAGGGGTTTATGGATGAAGGGATTAGTGATTAGGGCTTAAGTGTTTAAGGGTCTATGGCTTAGGGGTTAGGGGATTTATGGATTTTTCGTTAAGGGATTAGTGATTAACTATGGTTGAGGGATTAAGGGTACTTAATTTAGGGATTAGGGCTTAAGGATTTAAAGGTCAAATCAAGCTTAAGAGTTAGGGGATTTATGGATTTATCAGGACTCTCTTGAAATGTCATGGAACGTCTTCCAACACGCCCATCACCAATGTCATCCACTAATGTCACACGGTCAACAGTGAATGGGGCCAATGTTGAAATTTCTTCAAACTATTCTCATATGTGTTGAAATTTGACATGGTTGGAGATTAAACACATGTCTTAACAATGTGTGAGGGTTTCAATACTCAAGGATGCTTCATGTCCCTACATAATCCTTGAGATCACCCATGTTTGCATCAATGTTAATTATGCAATCTCATTGTCATTATTCGCCATTCCCATCTATGGATATTTGTCAAAACTCTCTTAAAATGTCATGGAAAGTCTTCCAACATGCCCCTCACCAATTTCATTCATCGACGTTGCACTGTGAGCATTGAATGTGGCCAACATTGAAATTTCTTCAAATTGTTCTTGTGTGCATCGAAATTTGACATGGTTAGAGAACTAGACACATGAATTGACAATATGTGATGGTTTCAAGACTCAAGGATGTGTGACATCCTCACATAATCTTTGATATTGTCCATGTTTGCATTAATGTTCATCATGTAGTCTCATTTTCATCATTTCTCATTCCCATCTAATGAATCTTTGTCGAATTCTCTTGAAATGTCATGGAATGTCTTCCAACACACCCATCAGCAATGCCATCCACTGACCTCGCATGGTGATAAGTTAATGGGGCCAACTTTGAAATTTCTTCAAAAAAAAATTGTATGTGTCAAAATTTGACATGGTTAGACTAGGCTCATGCCTTGATTGTATGCGAGGGTTTTAGAACCCAAGGATTCCTGACGTCCTCGCATAATATTTGAGATCGTCAATGTTTACATCGAAATTCATCATGCATGATCATTGCCATCATTCCTCATTCCCATCTAGGGCATATAGGAGTTAGAGAATATGTTTGTATATGGGATTAGGTTATGGACCATATATTCTACTAGTTAATAAGTATAGTTGTTGTAACTGAGAGTTTATTAGTGATAATGGTTACATTTCAAGATTTAATGGTGATAGGATTATTATTTTTGGGATATAGTGGTTATGGTTACAAGATATATTAGATAATATATGTTAGGGGTCAAAATTAGTAGGTGTTAAGGTTTATAGGGGTTGGGGATTATAGTTTTTATGTGTTATACAACATAAGGGTGATAAGGCTTGGACATCATGGGGTTAGTAATTATAATCGTTATGGATTTAGGATTAGGAATTAGGAGTGATAATAGTTACAGGGAATGCCCATGGGGTGTAGGGTATTTAAGGATTTTCTGTTAATGGATTAGGGATTAAGGGTTTATGGCTTAAGGGTTCAAGGTTCAGGGATTATGACTTAAGGGTTTAAGGGTATGTTATCACATATTAAAAACTTTATAATTTTTTTCAAAAATTTGATAATTGGGGTCAATTTTTTTTAAGGTTATTGTTATACATTGGGTTCATATATTTGGTTATAGTTATTTTTATAAAAAAATATCGGGTTCCTAGACTCAATCTCCAATTCAGAACAATTTTACTCTAACACATGTGAAGCATCACATGTTGGATGTGAGCCCCAAGGGATAGCTCAGTTGTTCGAGTTACCATTGTTAAGTACCTTGCCAATTGGAAGGTCATAGGGTCAAATATCCTCGATACCCTTAGGGTTAGGCTCAACATATCAGGTAGGCAGGTAGATCCCTCTAGGTGGATCTGCTTAGATTATTGTCCTTAGATGTAGCGGCCACTCAGTGACCATGAACCACAGTTGAGAAAACAAAATCAGAACTCAGATGTGAATAGAAACCAAAACAAGGTGCCCAACATCGAAGTGTGCATATACTTGACATATATATATATATATATATATATATAATATATATATATATAATATATATATATAATATATATATATTATATATATATATATCTGCACTACGTGTCAAGATAGCATCTAGGAGCTAGGATATTTAAATAACGAAAATTCTTTTACTCTATTGCATGTGGGATAGTTCAAAACACCAAAGGCCAAAGTACCATTTTGTGTCACATGGTTCAAAGATGCAAATCGCAGGAAGTTGGAGATCAACAATGAAAATGTGTTGCAGATTTTGTATCGACATGAAGTATAAAACACCATTCAATCCTACACTCATCGAGAAGCAACACATGTCCCTTAATAGATTTAGTGTGGTATTCTCTTATGGTGTTAAAGATTGTTCGTTTCTCATCTCCACACTCAATTTCCACTATTGATCTAGCAATTAGATCAAGTTAGAAGATAGAAAAAATTGGTATCTTCTAACTTTTATTAAGCACTTTATTTATAAAGTTTTATTTTTACCCAGTAAAAATATAGTGTTCTGCAGTTGCGTACAGGTGAAAAGGGCTTTATTACAAGAGATAATGAATATCGTTAAAATGTCTAAGTCAGCAAGAGTCCATATTTCAAGGTTGGTTTCATGTTTGTCTTAGTGTTTTAGCATTCAAAAGAATGGAATCCTTTAATAAAATTGTTTCCATCTACAAAATCTTTGACCCAGACCAGAATAACCTGGTGGACCAAGACTCGGATGTTTATGACCTAATTTTTTCATGTACTAATCAAGAGAAGATGCCTCATTTTTTATTTTAGCAGGATGATGAAATTAGTAAAAGGTATAAAGTTTGGGAGTCACGTCTTCCATTGTGTATAGTTCCTGAGATCCTTCATTTCCCTAAATTGGTCATATGGTGCTCTAAGAATTATTTTGCTTCTGTTAGATTAATAGTGACAAATAAAATTTCAAATATCACCATTTACATAACTACTTAATCAACTCTCAAGATGCTAGGGTTACATTATTCCAGTATTATGAATGAAAACACCATAGAATTAAATGACTAAAATCATGTTCAAACCTTAAAATCATTAGCCCCATAAGTACAGCTTACATTTGTCCAAAGTGTTCTAAATTATGAGACTTATACAATATTTAATCTACCCTCTGAAATTTGAGTGCTTTGTTAAAATAGTGCAAATCCATTTCTCCATGATTAGTCAAATCTTAGGTTTCAATCATGATCAGGTCATCAATGAATGTTTCCTAGGTTTTTTATGGTATTTTTCATTGTTGGTAAAGATCAATTATCCTAAATTTACAGCAGAAGCAATGCATGAAAATTTGAACAGTTTCAGAACCCTTCAGAGCTTCAGATATCAAGCATATCTAATCTACTTAATATTGGATAAATTCACTGATAAATTCAAAAATGTTTTGGAACCAGAAGGAATTACTTCTTTTGGATTAAGTTTAGTGATTCACAGATCATTGTGTCTTAGAAACCAATCGTAGTTTTTCTTCAATTTTCTTAACAAGTTCATATCCAAGGTGTATGTATTGATTCATGAAGAAGAATTTCAAAAAGTAAGCCCAGAGCTGAAGCAATGTCTCTGACTGAGTTCAAGGTCTAGAATAGGAGATTAATTCTTAAATAAGGACTATATAGTGATACGGATTTATGGAGTAGAGGTTCAACCCTATAAACTACCTTCATTTTCAACTCCTAGGGTTTATGCATTGGAGATCTTAGGACAGAGATTAGATTCAGATTTTATACATTTTTCAAGCAAGAATTTAGCAATGTCCTTCAAATTTAAAATAATAGTGGGACCTTTTACTATTAAGAATAGACTAGCTTCATAGATAATTTATCAATTACTAGCTTGTTTCCATTTTGAAAATGATGAAGCATGTCACTATGATCTTCATCATATCATTTTAGCCAAAATAAAGAAGCTAAAAAGGGATGAATATAAACATCATGGTAGTTCAGATATGGAAAGACTAGAAAACAAGACGGAATGGTCAACTGTTGAAAATGTTGATCAAAATCAATTGGGAAATGAACAAACCCGCTCCAAGCAATCTAAAGGAGTTTCAAGGCAATGACAAGTAGAGACAAAAATATTTACCCCAACCAAGCTTGATAGTGGAGCTAAAAAACCATTTAATGATGATATGATGCATATAGATGTTGGGTGCAACCCAACTTGGCTTGTATTTTTCTGAAGACTCTGCATTTTGGGGAGTGGAGTGCGAAGTAAAAGATGCAGCGGAGTATGAAGTGGACAATGCAGTGGAGCAACGGAGCACCAAAAGGAGACCGTGCAATAGATATAATGTGTGGTATATGGACCTAGGAGTGGCTCAAAACCCCTCCCTTTTTGTAAAAGCATAAAATATTGTAAAATTTGATGGTTTTGGTCCATAGTCCCTTGTATTTTGGAAAATATGGTACTAGTTCCATGGTAATGTAGCAATGTGATCCCTCAATGATATAACATATATAGGGATCGATAATGAAGAAGAGGATCATCTTAGGATCATACCATGTACTAAATGGTTGAATCTTTGTGATTGGGTTTTTGTGGCGAAGGAAAGGCTCTATAGCTAAGTGTGCAGAGGCCTAAGTCTGCAGTTGAGTGTGCAAATCAAGAATTGTTTGTTGTACAAATTTTATATTATAAGCTATGATTTTTGTGGATGTAATCCCACATTGGGATGAACCACGGTAAAATATGTGTCTTCATGTGTTGATTTTATTATTAACTACACTTTATATTAGTACTGTGAAGTTTATGAATGTTTATGTAATGAATGCAATTTTGTGAAGTAATATATAAGTGCAGAGTGGTTCAGGAATGCGAAGTAGCATGTTGTAGCATAGAAGTTTATTGCAGTTACATGTACTCACAACACAGTAATGTTTATAATGTGGCAAAGTAATGCAAAGTAATTTATAAGTGTTAAAGCATAAGAAAATACAAAATTAACACATCACAACATCCCTTAGGCCGCAAAAACTTAATTTTGCAACCTCCCATAGTCACTTCAGGTGAGACTACGACTTGCTTGCAGGTCGTTACTGAAAGGGCTAGTGATTAAGGGTTTTGGTGGTGTGTAGTAAAGTATCGAACCTGGGTCAGCCCAACCTAAGCTAACAAATGGTTCCATGTTCGGGACCAGGATTTGTTTGAAGGATTTTTATGTGGCATCTGTCAAAGAAATAAATTCAATATTGGGTAGAACAAAAGGAATAAGAATTTGCATAACAAGAAAATAGAAGCCCTCGTCTGTCAACTAGGAGGTGGTTGGAGAAGTATTATTTTGAAGAGAAATACAAAATATTCTTTGGCTCATTCCATGTGGAGCTATACGAGTGGATATCAAGGTTGACTGAGAGAAAATAATGTTTTAAAGGAGACGAACCTAAAGAGTGGACTCCTGAAATAATACAGCGACTCAAGAACACTGACAACATGATCTCAAGAATTGTTGACTTCTGGATTGAAAACATCTTAAGAGGATTCATTACTGAGTTTATGGTAGACTCGATTGTGTCTAATAGCGAAGCAGAACGAAAATTTTTCAAAGGACCATGAGGTAAGTTCTTAAAATCTCTAAAAATTTGGATTAAGATGCTTTTGTGTGAAAAGGTAATTTTACGAATGCAGACATATTATTAGTTACTTATCTTTGGGAGAAGATCCAAAGAAGAAATTGGAACAACACGAAGTGGAAAAAGATATAGAATAGACACTAGGAAGAGATCTTGTGGCCAAGATCCGAATAATTTTATACAAACTAACTATAGCCCCCTATTGAGTGAGTCTGAAAGTGGAGAAAAGCCACCCTGAGAACCCCGAAGGAACACCATAGTATTCACCCTCCCAACTTGAAAGTTTTCCGAAGCCAAAATCAAGTAGTAATCAAGGTTCTTTTGGTTTTCCTTGTCCCCCTACCCCTCATCCCCATCCCGTTACAAATACCCCTCCCCACCCCCTCACCCTCCCCCTCCCCCTCCCCTCCAACAAGAACTATGGTTGATGATATTAAGCTACCTATTTTTAAAGGGACTGGATCAGAGGATCCATAGAAGTTTTGGTTTTTATGTGAGGCAGTATGGATAGTGAAGCAGGTCCATGATGAAACTATAAAGAAATCACAACTTGTCACAACATTATAAGATAGAGCACTGACATGGTACATGAAGTATTCACGCAATTAGATCAGATCATTTGCAGGCATCAAAAAATTGCTGGTAAAAGAATTTAAGAAGTCGAAGTCCGAGACACAATGCATCACAGAATTAAAAGAAATCAAACAGAAGCCTACTGAGTCTGTTTGGGAATTTGATCAAAGATTCAAGATATTATTGTATTAGGTGAGCTTCGAAATAGCTCTGCAGCAACATAAACAATGTTTTATAGTTGCATGTCTTTCACATATAAGATTTCCTTTATCACAATAGAATATAGAAATGCAAAACAAAGCTTTATAAATTACGGTGAAATTAGAAGCTTCGCCTATAGGGGATACCAATACATGTATGCAACAGCTCCAGAGTCAACTGGAAAATTTGACTTTGTAGATACAAGATATGAATAAATGTAAGGAATTTTGCGAAGAAATGTGGTGTACAAAGTGAAAATTAGAAGGCCACTCTAAAGAACAATGCCCTCTCTTCATAAAATACATGACTAGTGCACACCAAATCCTTTGAATCTTGGATCCAGTTTATGGTGTGAGATATGTAAAACTAGAGGTGAACATCACATAGAAGATTGTTACATATTGCAAAAGTATGTCCAGACTCCAAGAAACTTATATTTCAAATTCTACAAATCAGTAGGGCATGATGAGAACAACTATCGAGCTTATGAATTGATGATGGAGCACAATACTGATGCCTATAGAATGCGAGTTGAAGAACATGGACAAGAAGGAAGTGGAAATCGTGGTGGTCGGGGTGGCTATCAAGGAAGAGGTCGAGGTGGCGGAGCTAGTCGAGGCCGTGGAAAGATTATTTGTTACAACTGTGGCCACGTAGGTCACTTTGCAAGAGATTTTCAGAATCCGACTACAACATGTAAGTATTGCAAAACATTTGATCATGTAATTGAATAGTGTCTGGTACTTATGGAAAAAATGCAAGAAAACAAGAATCAACAGCTAACACAGAACATTTAGATGATGACTGCGGAACTGAGGACCGATGAACCTCGCATTAATATTGTAACAAGGAGTGGAGTTGCGATTGGAAATGATAAAGCAAATGGAAAAAGGGAAGTTGAAGCCACATGGGTAAGAAATACTGTGGAGAAAGCTCTTATGTTTGATATTCAAAAAGAAAAATAAGTCTCTATGGAAGTGAAGTGAAGCTTTATGGATATATGAGTTTTGGCATCTAGCACGCAACATAATAAGGATAATAGCTATGGTGTATAATCTTCGACACAAACTCAAGCTCTAATAATACAAGAACAGGATGCAACATATAAGGTAGATACTTTAAAATCTTTTCTTCAAAATTATATGAAATTGTTGCGAGATCAAAGAGCTGTAGAAGGAATTTAGGAATTGATAAATTCCTTTGCATCTAAATAAGTACCATGGAGTGAGATGCACAAAGTTAAAATTTTACATAGATAGAAGAGAACTGGAAAGGAAATGAGGCTTAATGCACAAATAGCAGAATATGACATGGACCAAGTTATTTTAGATTTGGGATCTGAAGCTAATGTCCTAACAAAGAAAACATGGGAGTTAATGGGTAAACCAAAGTTGCAATGGTCACCTATTCATCTAAAAATTGTGAATCAACAAAAGGTTGTTCCTCTAGGAAGATTATCAGGTATTACAGTGGACATTGAAGGGGTGCGCACTACTACTGATTTTGAAGTAATAGAAATTGTGGATGATAGTAACCCATATCCTGCATTAACTAGACTAGATTGGGCATTTTCCAACCTGGCTATAATCACCCTAAATAAGAGGAAAATGATATTTGAAAGCAACAATATAAGAGTGATCGTTCCCTTGGATTCATAAAAAGGAGCAAGGTCTATTGAATTAGTTGTTAAAGAGGAAAATTGTGTAGTGGATATAGATAACATCTATCAGATGATAGCAAAAGAAAAATATTGTGTTAACCCTACCGAAGGCAAGTTAAGGTGGGAGAATGATAGTTCGTGTGCTTCAGATTCAGAAGAAGCATTGGAAAATTGGCAAAACAGGTTACATGAAGTGTCTACAAGGCAATGTGCAAGAGTTGCTAAAGAAGTTCATTGTAGGACACCTGAGTTATGTGACCTACCTTTTTATGATGGTTTGGGTGATATAAATACTTTTCTTGAAGAATATGAAGAACAAATACCAGAGTGTCAAAGATTGTTAGCTTTAGATATAGCCCTAAGAGCTACTCTTGCTAGATGGTGGGGTACACATAAGAAGAATATAGGAACTTGGAAAGAATGTCGAAGGTTGATTTGGATAAGGATCGGTCAGGTAGAAAGAGAGTTTAAAGATAAATATGATGGTCCCATTGATCCTAGAGAGCACATCTAGCCCTGCATGACAACATGGAAGGAAATTCCACGAGAAGAATGGGTGCATGGGTTCATCCATACATTAGAGACAATTCCTCAAAACTGGTACTTGGAAACAGAAATTGGACATGATACTATGAAATGGGTGGAGATGGTTGATGGGTTTATATTTACATTTAGTTTTGAAGATGATTGTCCGTATATAGATTTAGTCATTCAAATAGTTAAAAAGAAGATTTTTTAGAATGAAATTCCATTCACTTGGCAGCCTTATTGTGTTGCGCAACTATAGAATGTATTGGAATGCTACAACATCACTACAGAAGAAGATGAAGACCCTTGCAATATTGACATAGCAGAATCTGAAGGCTACCAAGAAGTAAATGGACCTGAGTTAGAAATGTCTGATATAACAAATCCATTGAATACAAAGAAGGTGAATATAGGATCAAAAGAGGAGATGAAGTTTGCAATGATACGAGATTATTCGGATGAAGAAACAATTAGCAAAGTGACGAATCTTCTGCATGAATACCAGGAGTTATTTCCCACTAATTTTTTAGATATGAAGGACAGAGTAGGAGATTTAGGAGTTATGAATATTCCTCTAAAGCCTGATGTGAAGCCATTTAAGCAAAGGCCTTATACACTAAATCCAAAGTACAAAGAAAAAGTGAAGAAAGAACTTGACAAAATGATAGCAACTGGAATCATTGAACCTGTGGAAGAATCTGAGTTGGTAAGTTGTATGGTGGTACAAGAAAATAAAACACAAGGAGATATCAAGATTTGTAGTGATTTGAGGAAGTTAAATGATGCATGTCTACATGACCCATTCCCTACTCCTTTCACTGATGAATTATTGGACAATGCAGCAGGTCAGGAAGCCTACCCATTTACAAATGGATTTTCAGGATACCATCATATTAGAATTGCCCCAAAATATCAACATAAGACTACCTTCACTATAGAATGGGGTTCATATCAGTATACAGTGATGCCTTTTGGACTAAAGAATGCCCCTGCCATATTTTCAAGAGTGGTGGTTGCAACTTTAAAATAAAATATTCACAAGTTTTTAGAAGTATACTTCGATGATTAGACAGTATTTGGGTTATTAAATAAACATGTTGTAAGCTTAAGACTACTGCTCGACACATGCAGGCAGTATCATATTTCTCTTAATATCAAAAAGTGCATATTTTGTGTACCTTTTTGTATATTAATAAGACATAATGTTTGCAAGAAAGTATTGATGGTGGATCCTACGAAGATTAATATTATTGTGAATTCACCTCCACCAAAGACAGTAAGACAACTTTGCACCACATTAGGACATACATGATACTATAGAAAAATTATCATAGGATATGCACAAATCATTGTGCCTATGGAAAAATTGTTGAAGAAATACGTAACATTCTTATAGAATGAAGAATGTCAAAAGAGCCTCGACACACTAAAAGAAAAAATGGTAATTGCTCCTATACTGGCATTTCCATATTGGAATAAGGAATTTCATGTTCATGTGGATGCTTCATTCATAGCTTTAGGAGTGGTATTAACATAGCTTGGTGCAGGAGAAGTCAATCACCCTATAGTTTCTGCAAGTAGGAAATTGTCTAAACTAGAGAAGAACTATACAACTACAGAGAGGGAAGGACAAGCTGCGGTATATGCTTTACAAAAGTTTAGACATTATTTGTTGGGATCACATTTCAAGATGTTCACAGATCACTCTGCACTAAAGTATTTGGTAAATAAGCATGTCTCAGGAGGAAAGATTTGCAGATGGATATTATTGTTTCAGGAGTATGACTTTGAAGTTGTTGTTAAGCCATGAAGACTAAATATTGGACCTGATCATTTATCAAGGTTGGAAACATGGGAAGAACCAACAAGTATAGAGGATAATCTTCCTGATGCGCAGCTATTTACAATCGGGAATACAAATGATCATTGTTGTCGTTCTGTATTTTTGAGGTTGAAGGAGTAAACACATAGGACAGCATCAAAACCACTTTGGAAGCTGGGATCTAGCCTTGCCAACTTTAGAGAGGGATTTCTATGTAAAAATTAGCTTTGTTTTAAGTGAATTTTAGGCTAGTTATGATTGTATTGATTGTTTTGTTTGGAAGGTTTGGTTGATTTAAGTGTTATAATTCCATTGGGCTATGAAGTCTGAATATTTAACTGGATTTGGCATCAAATTTTAGAGGAGTTTCATAGGGGAAGCTAGGTTGCACTATTTGGATCTTTTCAGAAATGAAATGGATTGTGAAATAGCATAAATGTAAGGCTAGAAATTAAGGAGCAGTTAAGAATTCCTTAATTTGACTTCAGTGGAAAACATGAAAATTACAAACAACCAGAATAGGGTGCTCTAAATAACAAATCATATTCATCACAGTTTCTGTTAAGTAAATAAGATTTTAGAATAACATAGAAATAAAAATAATGTTTAAACAAATAAGTTGAAGAAACACATCACCATTTGGTACACCACATGAATCCTGTAAAAGGTCCCTGTATTATTGATGCTCTAGCACTTTAAAAAAATACAATATTCAAAGGAAATTACATTCAGAAGTCAACCCTTGATACTTCAAACAGTGAAGTATTTATAACTTAATTTACAAAATAGTGAAGTATTTATAAATTAATTTACAAAATATCATGAGATCTTCTGCAAACTAATATCAAATCCCAAAAAAGGAATTGATTTACAAAATATTCTCTAATAATCTCAGGAAAAATCTTAGTAAAAATTATTACAAACAATATCTACCAAAAACATGTAGATATTTCCCAAAATACAACTAAGTAATAGGAAGTCTATACTATTTCTGATCTTATGTTCAACCTTTAAAGTGAATTGTTGTTGATTGTGGCTATTTCTGGAGAATTCATGCATAATAAACTAAAGATAAGATAATATCTCTAATTTTCCTACTAGAAACTCTGAATGGCTGCAAGTATTGTGCATTCAAATCTAGAATTGGTTTACTGACTACTGGAAATCTATTATTTATGGGCATTATGGTGGTGACTGGGCCTTTGAATGAGCAATGTTGTTTTTCTTGCTAGCATATGTTTGTGTTGTCCCTCTTTCTACTACATTCTGTTCTGAAATGTTGTGATGAATATGCACTGTTGTCCCTGTTTATCTTGTTGCTCTCATGTGCATTGCATTATCCATCATTTTTTAAATACTTTGTTTTGTCACAAAATATTTGGATTTAAATAATACATTTAAATTAAAATTTCCAAATATTTAAATGAAATTCAAAATTCAAAGTATTTATTAGAATGATTTATCAATCCATCATGTTTTTTTTTTTTTTTTAACCAAAACGGGTATCTTATTCATGGGTGACCGAAGTCAAATTCAGTGTTACATTTCTTGTTCTTTGCTCAGCGAATTCTGCTACTGAGGAAACTCTATGAGCGATTTGGAATGCAACTGCCATCCCATCGAAATTAGACTATCTAAGAACAAATTCTTAAACAGAGAGATTGCTTTGCGAAATGAGAGCAAGGGAGGATTGGCGGAGACCTCGAACTGGTTCTTCGATTTCATAACAGACAACTCGCCTTTCCTCTGTTTCCAGGACCTGAAATATTAACGACGCCACCCATGTTTATTTGCAAGGAGGAAGTAAATTCGAAGAGCTGAATTTAAAATTGAACCTCCTGCTCTTTACATGAACCGGCAAACCTTGCACACTCCTTTAAGACAGAGGCAGATATTCTCACTGCTCTTAACTCTATTTAAGGGATGGCTACCATTTTCGACTCGCCTGAGTTTATGCTTATCATGCTCTTTTCAAGGTTGCATCCGATGTTTGCCAGAGAGTCGGCTTCTGAATTCAATTCTCTGAGAATATGGAAAATTTGGACTGAAGGGAATTCCTTCAAGAGTCTGTTCACTCTTAATATCTGTTTGTTCAGAACTGGATCATTAAACCTTTTGTTTTTCCTTAAGGCTTTGATCAGCAATTCTGAGTCTCCGAACACTGCGATTTCCTTAGGATCTTTTTCCTTGGCGAGTTGACAGGCTTTTAAGAGACTAAGGACTTCTGCCTGATTGTTGGTTTTTATTCTGAGGCCCCAGCTGAAACTCTCTTTGCTTCCATTCGGAAGATAAATGATCCCCCCCGCCCCTGACCTGCCTGGATTGCCTTTTGAGGCTACGTCAAAAAAGATAGTGCATTTTCCTTGAGATTTCCACCACTTCTGGAAGCCTTCTACGTTGTCACGGATCTGCCAATTTTCCTTGAGGAGAGGACGAGTGACAGAAGAAGGACTCATTATGGGACTGAAGTCACCCAGCCATGCTCTTTCTTCATCTCTTAGGGTGTTATCTCTAGCGCTGGACTGTCTCAATGTCTCTAATAGAAGATTCTTGGCTTTTTCTGCTACCTTTTCAATTGATATTTCTGTTTGATTGAAGATTATTTCATTCCGGGAGAGCCACAGTTTCCAGCACACATATTTCGGGGCTGCTATCCACACCTTGGACCAGAGGGACTTGGCAGCAATGCTATGGGGATATCTAGCTTTCCAGGACAAGAACATTTCTGTTATTGAGCAGTTCGCTGGAGATCTAACGTTCAGACCGGCCAAGAAACTAGTCCAAGTCTTCTGAGCGTACTCACATTCAAGAAAAATGTGTGCTGAAGTTTCCAAGGCTTTTTTACAAAACACGCATCGGTGAGGACCGGCGATGTTCCGTTTACAGAGGTTCTCGCCAGTAAGAATTTTGTTTTGGAACAAGGTCTAGAAGAAGAAATTAATCTTCGGGATACTGAAGCACTCCCAGATCTGCTTCCACACTCCTTCCGGGTGCACTGAGTCTTTTTTACTTTGCATTTGTAAATACCCTTGTTTGGCAAAGTAGACCCCTGTTTGTCGCCAGCCCCAAGTGTCTTCCTCATTCTTATGCACAGGTGCAAAATCTGTGATTTCAACTGTGAATAGGTTTAACTGCTCGTTTAATTGCTCAGGAATGTTGGGCAGATTCCAACACTTCCAATTGTCGTCGTCGTCCCACTCCACTATATCCTCGATTTTCCTGATTCCTCTTGATCTTAGCCAAACTCTTAATTCTGCAATTTCATTTTTCTCTGAGAGAGGGGGATGGCCCATGATTCGGTCTTTCCACAACCAAGTCTTTTTGCCATTGCCTGGTACTTTATACAAATGCGTTCTGAAAAAATCGATCCCTCTACAACAGAGTCTCCATGCCAGAGTTCCTTTAGGGGAAGAAGCGGGATTGAAGGTAATGATTGATCGATTCCTGAGATATTTGTGGATTAAAATCTGACTGATTGGGTGCATAGGCTCAGAGATTAGCTGCCACAGAATCTTACAGCCCAACGCTAGATTAGCTTGAAGAGGGTCTCTAATTTGCAGGCCGCCCTCCTTGATTGGGCGCTTCACCAATTCCCAGTTGACAAGGTGGAAGCGATTACTGTTCCCCTTACCTCTGCTCCACAGAAAGTTCCGGATTAGGCAAGAAATTTGGTCTGCTATTTGCCTTGGAGCCAGCAGCAGAGAAGCTTGAAAGGTAGGCAGCGCGGAAAGAACCGACCGGATAAGGGTGAGCTTTCCTCCAGAGGAGAGCCAGACTCCGCCCCATGCAGCTATCTTCTTGTTAAACTTGGAGATTACCTCCTCCCACAGGTTGTTCCGGTTGGATCCCATCATCAACGGAAGACCCAGATATTTTATTTTGTCCCATTCTGCATAACCTTTGAAGCCCAGTTCACTAGCTATCCTATCGATGGTTTGCTGATCGGAGTTCCAACCATAGACTGCGCTCTTCCTTTCGCTGATGAGGGCTCCAGTGACACTGCAATATTTTTGGAGGATAGACTTGAATGCTTTAGCCATTCTCAAGGAGGCGCCGCCAAGCAGGAGAGAATCATCAGCAAAGAGCGCATGATTCACTAGAGGTGCACCTTGCACGATTCTAATCCCAGGGATGGAACCACAATGCTACTCCTGAGTTAATTTTCTGCTTAATGAATCCGCCATCAGAATATATAGAAAGGGAGACAAAGGGCAGCCTTGCCTTAGTCCCCTTGTAGCAGAGAAGAATTTTGTTGGTCTCCCATTCACCATTGGAGCGATCCAGACATTTTCAATGCAGGCTTTGATGATATTTATGAATTCTTGACTGAACCCGAAGGCATTAAGGACCCTGAACAAAAAGGATCGATTAACACGGTCAAAAGCATTACTCATATCTAATTTGATAATCATACCTTGTTCTTTCCGAGCATCGCTGGAGTGGAGGGCCTCTTGAATTTGGATGACATTATCGAGAATTTGTCTGCCTTTCACAAATCCTCCTTGAGCTGGGGAGATGAGATTTTGGAGGAGAGGCTTGATCCTGTTAGCCAGCAGTTTGGCCACGATCTTGTATGATGAATTACACATGGAGATCGGCCTATATCTGTCAAACGATCTTGGGTTAGTTTCCTTGGGGATTAATGCAAGAAATGTTGATTTTGCACCCCCTCCCATTTTTTCCTTCTTCAAGACTCCTCTTATCATTCTGAAGAGGTCGAATTTGATGATCTCCCAACAGATCCTATAAAAATGAATTGAAAACCCATCGGGACCTGGGGCTTTGTCGGGGTCCATAGACCAAACAATATTGGTTATCTCTTCTTCCGTTGCTGGGCTCATCAAAGAGACATTGTCTTCCTCGCTGACTAGACTAGGGATGACTAAGAGAAATTCTGTTTCGTCCTCCTCCTCGCCATTTCTCTCTGTGCTGAGAAGGATCCGAAAATGGTTTGTCGCTGCCTCTTGGATTTGAGCGAAACCTTTATATACCTGACCGCTGGATCTGGTTATTTCTGCTATATGGTTGCGCGAGAGACGGGCCCTGCATTGTCTATAAAAATAAGAGGTGTTTCTGTCCCCGGATTTTAGCCACAAGCTTCGGGACTTTAGACGCCAGTACTCCTCTTCCTTCCTAAAAGAGCAGTACACATTCTTTTGAGCCGATTTTTCTTTGGCAAACTCTGTGACCGAGGGAACAGTATCCTCCATATCGAATTGTATTCCTTCCAATTGAGTTACTGCCTCCTTCCGCTGCCTATTGGGGGATTGCGTGGATTTCTTTATCCATGCTTTGAGAGCTGTTTTTACGTTTTTCAATTTTTGTTCCCACATGAAGCTTGGGGAACCATTAACTTCCATTCTCCATGCCGCTTGGACTGTTTCTATAAACCCATCCTTGCCTGCCCAAAGAGGGCTGAAATGGAATGGAAGGGGCCCTAAATCCTCTTCTTTTTTAGACATATAAGAATTGGCTTACGATCCGATGTGAGTTTTGGAAGAATTTTAGTGAAAACAATTCTGTTGTCCATCATTAAAGAGCTGTTGATAAGAAACCTGTCCAATCTAGCTGAGATATGATTTTCTCCGGTTCTATTATTTGTCCAAGTGAATTTACCTTTCACTGGTTTGAAGTCCACCAAGTCCCAGCGCTGGATCAAATTGCCCACTGTTCTGCTGAAAGGGTCTATGGACTGGATCCCTCCTTTCTTTTCTTTGGGATCTAAAATTATGTTCAGGTCCCCCCCTATAACTAGATTTGTTGGACTGATTTGCTCTAAAAAATCAAAGAGTGACCTCCAGCATTCTTTCTTCTCTTCATAATGAACTGGTACATATAAGTTAAACAGGGCGAGGGTGAGATTACTTACAGTGTGCCGCAACTCTGTGAAGATCCAATGTTGAGTCACTGAGAATCGTTCTAGGGAAAAGCTTTTTGTCCATAAAGTACCTAAACCTCCAGCTGTTCCCCTTGCACTAACAGCCTTTCCTAAATCAAATTTCCATTTATTAACGCTAGTGTTTAGAAGGGCTTCCCCTTCTACTTTGGTCTCTTGGAGCATAAGGATGTCCGCGGTCTCTATCTTCAGTAAGTCTTTGATAGCCTCTGCCTTATTGGGATTACCCAGACCCCTACAGTTCCAAGAGATCATCTGCATCATTTACCGCTTGAAGGGGTAGGCCCTCCTCCTTTGGAGGTCCTTGGCCTGACAGTTCTCCCTAGGGTCATTTCGATCGTTGCTTGGCTGCCAAGAGATTTTTGTTTTTCTGATTCCTCTTCTCTGGTTTCCTTATTTTTTCTTCGTCCGGCCCTTTTTGTTGACTTTTCGTGAGATTCATCATCTGATGACCCAATATTCTCTATTGGGTTTTTCTTTTTTTTTATTATCTCTGCGTATGATGGAGAAGAAATTTTGCTTGGGAAGGTGCTTTGAGTATTGCCTGGATCTAGGGTTTCCATATTAGCAAGCTGTAATGGTTCTTCTTCCTCTGCTTCCGGTGGATCTAGGGGAGGCGCGAGGGTTTCAAAAGGATTTTTATCTCCCTCATTGTCCTTTGGTTCACTGCTTCCGGAGTTTTGATTACTTGTGCTTCCTTTATCTACTTTGCTCTCAGACCCTTTAGCCTTGCTTTTGTTACTCTGCCTGTTTGCTGATGTCTTCTTTGCCTGTTTCCATTGGTCTTCTTTTTCCTTTTCTGTTGTCTCCCCACTTCTTTTTTTGCAATATCTGGAAAAATTCCCATACTCGTGGCAGAAACGGCAGTTAAAGGGCAACTGTTCATAATCAAGCTCTTGAATGTGAGTCCAGTTTGCCACCGATAGCTGGATCGCTTCAGGTAATCCAATTTCCAAATCGACCTCCACACAGATCCGGGCACAGGAATATTGATCCTTCCTTGGGGCTTGGTCGATGTATTTTCCAAGAGCGTTTCCAATGGATTGTAAGGAGCCTTGGTTCCAGCAATGCAGGGGAAGATGCGGGAGGCGCACCCAGACCGGAACCGCCTTAGGCACATCTTGCGCTGGGTCGAAATCAGTTGACCATTTGTTCAAGTAGAGTCCTTGAGGCCCCATGAAGTATGGCCCGTTTCTGAAGATCAGGCCTCTGTCTTCTGGATTGTCAAACAAAAAAACAAAGAACCCTTTGCCCACAAAATAAATCTTGATTCCTTCGCTGACCAAAGGAAGCCAGTTCCTTTTGACCCATTCTTCGACAGCTCTCGGGGATGGCCACAGCCTGGTGAACTGAGCGATCAAGCCATTCTCTGCGAGATTCAGAGCTGATCTGCATATTTCTTCCTCAGGTAGAGCGACCTTGGGAATACTGTCCAGTTTCTTTACAAATTTCTGCTGCGGGCCAGAGACCGAGCGCTTACCAGAGGTTGAGACCAGGGCCTTGAAGGCCACGACTTCCGGGGGAAGGGGAGGAGGGGCCTCAGGGCCACCTCCAGACGCCATGAGGAAGGCAGGCAAGAAGGCGCAGGCGCGGGCGCGGCTAGGGCTGCGCTGCGAGCGCAGAGCGGGAGCAGAAAAAAAATGATATAAATCCATCATGTTTTTGAATCCATATATTGTTTCAAAAATCCATGGGTTGTTTTCAAAAACCATGTCATGTTTCTCCTTTTACCTTCTAGTGTAAATTTCCTTTTACTCCTGCAAATCTTTGGATGGATTTCCAAAACCATGTGTTGTTTTTTTTGTAAATCCATGGCTGGTAAAACATTTATGTTTTGACTTTTATGCCTGTAAAAATAAAAATATCTTGCTTCTCTGTAAAAAATCATTTTTAGTTGTCCTCTTATGTGAAAAACTCATTTACATGAAGCTCCCTATTTTTCCTCACCTATACATTACTTTCATGAACATGCTATTGCAAAATTTCCCTCTTATTTTCTCTCATGTATTTATTTTCATGCACCCATGAATTTCTATTTCCTATAATGTAAAATTATTTTACTTCTTTGCTTGTCATTTCATTTCACCAACTTTGTCTTTCATTCCTTCCTCTAAAATATGGTTTCGCTTGATCTCAGCCTCACATCCACACAACATTGGTTTCGCCACATAGTATTTATTTCATAATCTCATGAAATCCATTCCCGCCATATTTATAAAAGTCAAACCAAAATAGTTAATGGATTTCGGAGGGGGCTTGGATGGATTTCCAAAACCATGTGTTGTTTTTTTGTAAATCCATAGTTGGTAAAACATTTATGTTTTGACTTTTATACCTGTAAAAATAAAAATATCTTGCTTTTCTGTAAAAAATCATTTTTAGTTGTCCTCTTATACAAAAAACTCATTTACATGAAGCTCCCTATTTTTCCTCACCTATACATTACTTTCATGAACATACTATTGCAAAATTTCCCTCTTATTTTCTCTCATGTATTTATTTTCATGCACCCATGAATTTCTATTTCCTGTAATGTAAAATTATTTTACTTCTTTGCTTGTCATTTCATTTCACCAACTTTGTCTTTCATTCTTTCCTCTTAAATATGGTTTCGCTTGATCTCAACCTCACATCCACACAGCAATGGTTTCACCACATAGTATTTATTTCATAATCTCATGAAATCCATTCTCGCCATATTTATAAAAGTCAAACCAAAATAGTTAATGGATTTCGGAGGGGCGTGTGGGCAGTAAGAGGTTTAGGGGGAGGGGGTTTGAAATCATGTGAGGGTGACATATGTAAATGATAGTAGAACTGAAACCCACTTTTTGAATGCCCCTTTGGTTAAATGTCGGAGTGAAACCTTGGGGGGAGGGGGTCTAAAATCACGTGAGAGTGACATAGGTAAATGACAATAAAAGTGAAACCCACTTTTTGAACGCCCCTTTCGTTAATTTTCGGAGTGAAACCCACTTTTTGAATGCCCCTTTGGTTAAATGTCGGAGGGGATCAGGATCCGAAACATATGCATAACCATATATTATAATATGCACACATCTTGATGCTTTTAATTTTGGGGAAATAATGCATGAGTGTGGGGTGGCCATAGGCCTTGACTTTTGGATTTATAATAAATAAAGGAATTTTCATGTTTTTTAGAGTTTAGATTTTATTCATTTAATTTTTGAGTAACCATATATTATAATATGCACACATCTTGATGCTTTTAACTTTGGGGAAATAATGCATGAGTGTGGGGTGGCCATAGGCCTTGACTTTTGGATTTATAATGAATATAGGAATTTTCATGTTTTTTAGAGTTTAGATTTTATTCATTTAATTTTTGAATTCATTTTAATACTTCAAAATAAATGATTTCTCACTTATGCCTTCTTTTTTGTTTTGTGGTGCAGACTTACTTACTCTTGCCTTTGATCCAGGAATTGGATTTGAGTGCATGATATATTGTTGTAAAGCTACTTCTGAGCTCTTTCTGATGAAAATACCTGTAGTCTGATCTGATCCAAACATTTACGTGCAAAAATCTCCTTAAATCTTAGTACTTGGTGTCTCTTTGGAAATAATTTTCAAGAGGAAATATTATTTACAACATCTCAAACATAATAATGATAAACTATAATCAAGAAATCCTATAAAAATTATAGGACCCTAACAATCACTTCGTTGATACTATTCAATTCTTAACCATAGGGATGGCCCCTTCAGAATACACTACACGGAAAAAAGAAAGAATTGGTGGTTAAGGCAACAAAGTTTTCACTAATAGCAGGACATTTGTATAAAATGGGACCAGATGAAATACTGTGCAGGTATGTTCCTGAGCACTAAACCCAACTAATTTGAACAAAAGCTCATAGTGGCACAGCTGGTGGACATTATGCAGGAAAATCCACATCTAGAAAATTTTAAGAGCAGGATTATGGTGGCCTACACTACACAAAGATGCAAAGGAGTATTGTCGAGCTTGTGATATTTTCCAAAGAGCAGGAAAACCTTCAAGAAGAGATGAAATTCCACTAGTCCCACAAGTAACATTGTAGGCTTTTGATAAATGGGCTATTGATTTTTTTGGACCTATCAATCCACCAAGGAAAAGGACGGGTGCGAGGTATATAATCATTGCGACTGGTTATTTGGCAAGGTGGGCCAAAGCACATCCAGTGAAGGATTGCAACGCAAAAACTGCTGCAAAGTTCATCTTTGAATACATATTGTCCAGATTTGGGTGTCCAAAGATATTGATGAGTGATCAAGGATCACATTTCTTGAATAATACCATTGAGGCATTAACTAAAGAATTTCAAGTTTACCACCAAAAGAGCACTCCTTATCATCCTCATGCAAATGGAACTGTGGAAGCATTCAATAAATTTTTGGAGAATGCACTGACCAAGGTATGCAATGTAAACAAGAATGATTGGGATCTTAGGATTCCAATAGTATTATGGGCTTATAGGACTACATGCAAAAACTTGACGGGTCAAACACCCTTTAGGTTGGTTTATGGGCAAGAAGTTGTGACACCCGTGGAACACATTGTCCCTAGCATAAGAATTGCAGTATTTACAAATATGGAAGACCCTAACTTAATGGAAGAGAGGATGTTGCAGTTACTTTCTCAGGAAGAAGACAGGTTTACAACAGGATTTCATCAACAAGTACAAAGAGCAAGAGAAAAGGATTGGCATGACAGGAACATTAAGAAAAAGAAGTTCCAAATAGGAGACCTTGCTCTCCTCTACGACAGTAATTTTGTGAAATTCCCAAGGAAATTCAAAACAAATTGGTTACGCTCATAAGTGATCCAGGTCCGGGTGTGACGAAGGGCCCTTCCAAGACCTTTTACTTTCGTGATGTGTTAAATTGTGCTTTAAAAATAACATTAATGAATACATATGCATGTTGTAAAGAAGAGGAACATGTCAATCATCAGCAACATAAAAACATAAGCCATTGATAACAGAGTTCGTCCAGGAGGGACTACGTCTTCGGGCCCCGGTGTCAAGATGGTGTAGGCCACTGCATTAAGTGTTGTCAATAGTGATGATGTACATAGAGGTGACGTCGATATGATACAAGGAAAAATGTGCTCACGCAGGAGTGGCTCTGAGAGATGTTCCACTACAGGAACTCTCAATCAAAAGATTCCTATCAGTATGACATAAAACTCATGCATGATGAGCATCCCACCAACATGGCATAAAAGGGATCTCAATGCAAAAACATGCATGATGACAACAAGAGTATCCCAGCAACATACAACAAAGGGATCTCAAAACATAACATGACGAATCATGATAACAAGTACATAACATAGGTGATTCCACGTCACATCAAGCAGGAATCATAAAAATGAGTAAGAAACAAGATCCCACATCAAACATCAATCAAGGACCTATGCAGCACAATGCATAAAGAAGAAGTAAATGAACACAGAATATACCTCACAACTAAAGGCCATCTAAAGAAGCAGACGTCAAACTATTGAATCTATTCAGACCATCGATCTCACGGCATCAATCGCATGACTGCTCACATATGGATGTTGACACTTGCAGTCCACTTAGAAAAGTGGCTGAAGAATAGAATGAGAGAATGAGAAATCTGAATGCACCATCATATTTGTGGCATCGAATAGAGCAACATCGACTGTCCAAAATTTGAATTCTGAGAAGTTGAGAATCTGGGGCTTAAGGAATCTTTTAGATTCCCCGGGTTCCACAAAGATTTTTCTCCATGGGTGGACTGGAAATCTGCAACTCGGATGGAAAATCTGATCTCTCCATTGCGATCCCTGTGGAAAACCGTGAAAAACAAGTATAAACTTGACTATATTCCAACATGGAGAAAAATTACCTCCTCAGGAAAATCTCAAGGCTCATGGTTCCACTCCCTATTTTTGCAGCAATCATGGTTCCACATGCATTTTGAAAAGTGACCAAAAAATATAGAATTCTGATGGATAAATGGACATCGCCATTGCATTCATGGCGATGAGAGGTGTTGAATCCATATAACATTTGTCAAATTCTGACAAAGTGAAAATTTGGCCCTCCTACAAAATTCATGGTTCTTGCATTAAAAATTAATTAATTCACCTCGATTTGCATGCCCCTCCTATTTCCTCCATCTTCCTCCCACTAAGAAAATGGACAGGTTTATATAAGATTTCTAGGGCCGATTATATAAGAAATTGGTTTCGTTGAGTTGGTTAGGAATCCATTTATTAAGGGGGAGGTCAGGGGGTCAAATCTTGCCTCCTCCCATTTTTTAACCAAATTCGTTGAAAATATAAGTTTTTTGTTAAGCATGGGGGGTCGGGTCCGCATTGGGCGGCCCGACCCCATACTTTGCGCTGGTTTGAACGGTGGCATTTATTTTTGGATTGTCGTTGGTACATTGCATTAACGTCGTTGACTTTTGTTTTGGGGTCGCCCACTTGGGGGCCGACCACGTGGGTCAGGCGGGTTCGAACCCCGCCGGTCCCATATCATTATGATATGGCATGTTTAAGTTGGTGGTTGGGGCGTGGGCTGGGTCCACTGGCGGTGGCCCATGCCCACCCCCGTAATACATGGTTTATGGTGGCGCATAAGGTGGAGGGCTCGGCGGGGTGATGGCCACCAAGCCATGTTTTTAAATAGATATTTGTTGCAGTTCTGGGGGCGGAAGAGTCATGGCCACCCACCCTCTTATTTTTTTAATATATTTTTTGTGATACATTCGGGGGTGGCGGGGGTGGTGGTCGGCCACCATATTAATATTTTTTTTTGGTTTTTATAAAGAGGGGGTCAATTTTTAAATTTTTAGAAAATAAGGGTCATTGGGAAAATTAACGAGCCCACAATTTCGACTGATTTCGGGAGCTAGGTTTATGCCTTGGGGTTGGTCAAATTGTAGGACACTTAAACCTGGCCCACAACCCAACTTTGACCAAAACTTTAACTGGCCCGTTCTCCCTCATACGAGCTCAGATTGATGAACCGTTCACACCTCCGCGATCAGGACTATGAGATCTACACTCTAGTCCTAGGTCGAAGTCATTCTGAGCACTTTTAATTTCAAGTGCTCATAAGCCCTCTTTGTCCTATGTCTCTCTCTGGAGCCACCTGGATCAATCCTCCCCATTGAGGAGCTTTTGGACATCTGAAAGCATGAACAATAATTTGCAACTTCTCTGTACCTTGTCTGCATAATAAGAATCTTGAAAAGTTCTCGCTTCCATCTCCTTCACCTTTGTTCTTTGGAGCCTTAAGCGACGAGCTGACACCTGCTACCTCTGCAACCTGTAGTACATTGTTTTGAAAAATACATGCTTGAATGACATGATTAACTAATGACCCAAATGTTCCACACTTTCCACGAGTTTATAACACATACTCACTGGTCAAGTTTACATTAAGATGGATGCAATACCCCAGCTACGACAACAAGGCCAACCTATCATGGTTGCTTCAACAAGTGATGGAAAACACATCATCACTACAACACATGACTTACATACATAAAGCCAAACACTATTGTTTTGACTAGTGATGGAAACATAACATCACTTTCAGAGTGTAAAATGCAACTCAAAATAAGACCAGACATCATTGTTGCTAACCAAGTGATGGAAACACATCATCACTTTTACATTCTAAAATGCAACAAATGATTTACAAAAGAACGCCATGAAATGACAACATGTCTAGAAACCATTTTTCACTTATCAAGGTGAATGGGTCTCCTCCTTGTGGCAGTTTTCCTTGTCAAACAACTACTTCACCTAGTTCACGCACCGACGCTTTATCTTTAAGGCATTGCTCTGGATAGAGCTTCCAACAAGTGGCTCTTTGATGGCCACTTTTGTCGCAATGATTGCAGTAGGTTTTCTTCCTCCATATCTGCTTAACTTGTTTCTTTTCATGTTGTTGAGAGGGTCTTTCACGCCTTATCCTTTTGTGTGCTGCCATTCTTTTCCAACACTTAGAAAATGTATGGTTATGTAATCCACAAAAGGTGCATGTTTTTCGATGCCATGTTTTACGTTCATTATTATTAACATGATCATAATCGAAATGAACATTCGAAGATCGAAAGTGGTTATACCTTCCCTTGTTGTCTCTGAGTCAGTATGGCGATGAGAGCTTGCCTCAGCTCTCTCCCTACAATGGGAACTACCGTGGGATGATGGGGATGGGTTCCGATCGTTCTCTTTCCTCGATCATTTCACCAATGTCTCGAATGACTTTGACACCTTTCAGCACTCTCCTTTGGTGTATCTCAAGCCTGCAAATCGATGTTCATGCATAACCTCCAAAGTTTGAGTTATTCCTTGGTTATTAACACCAAGTTCTTCTTCCTCCTCATGCTTCATCCTGGTAAGGAGCCTCATGTTTGTCCCTGTAATTGGGATCTCCAAACCTCCAACAGACATCATACTATGTGAAGATGAAATTGAAAGGAAATCAACATCTTTTACCTCCTCTTTTGATTTGGAAAGAACTGATGAGGGTTTCTCATCATCCATTGTTGGTGGTTCACTAACTGTCGTGGTGCATTCGCCAACTTCCTTTCGGACATACCCAAGTCCTGTTCGACACGGTAATTCCTCTACTTTGATGGCATTGACAATGCCTTGGCCATTAACGCCCAAGCCTTTTCCTTCATACCCCATTCTCTTCAATAGTTTGGAGCCAATTCCTGTGGTATGATTTTCAAAAACAGCGAAATCGTGATCCGGAAACATACATGAAGATGTAGAACTGCTTTTTACCTCACATGGGTCTCGTTGTAGCTTTTCCAAGACCTCTTCCTTTACTTGCAGCTATCATAGCAAACTATGTTTTTCCTCTTTCTCTTCATGTATACGCATCTTCAATTCTACGTTCTCTGTTTGAAGATTATGTTTGTTTTGCTTCAGTTCTTCCATGGCCTCTTATGTGGCTTGCAATTGAAGCTGCAATCGCTCCTTTTCCTCTGTCTCTTTCTGTAGAGTTTCATACATGATTTCCACTCTTTTGGAAATGTTGAGCATGGTCTCATACAACGTGTTTTCATCCTCTGTCGTTGCATGTTCCATTGTTCACGCTGTGATCCAGGTCCGGGTGTGACGAAGGACCCTTCCAAGGCCTTTTACTTTCGTGATGTATTGCATTTCTAAAAGAACATTAATGAATACATTTGCATGTTGTAAAGAAGAGGAACATGTCAATCATCAGCAACATAAAAACTTAAGCCATTAATAACGAAGTTTGTCCATGAGGGACTACGTCTCTGAGCCCCAGTGTCAAGATGGTATAGGTCACTGCATTAAGTGTTGTCAATAGTGATGATGTACATAGAGGTGATGCTGATATCATACAAGGAAAAATGCCCTCACACAGGAGTGGCTTTAAGAGATGTTCCACTACAGGAACTCCCAATCAAAAGATTCCTATCAATATGACATAATACTCATGCATGATGAGTATCCCGCCAACATGGCATAAAAGGGATCTCAATGCAAAAACATGCATGACGACAACAAGAGTATCCAAGCAACATACAACAAAGGGATCTCAAAACATAACATGGCAAATCATGATAACAAGTACATCATATAGGTGATTCTGCGTCACATCAAGCAGGAACCATAAAAATGAGTAAGAAATAGGATCCCACATCAAACATAAATCAAGGACCTGTGTAGCACAATGCATAAAGAAGAATTACATGAACACAGCATATACCTCACAACCAAGGGCCATCTAAAGAAGCGAATGTCAAACTGCTGAAGTTGTTCGAACCATCGATCTCATTTCATGGAATCAATCGCATGACTGCTCACACATGGATGTTGACACCTGCATTCCACTTAGAAAAATGGATGAAGAATAGAATGAGAGAATGGGAGATCTGAATGCACCATCATATTTGTGGCGTCGCATAGTGCAAAATCGACTGTCCAAAATCTGAATTCTGAGAAGTTGAGAATCTGGGGCTCAAGGAATCTTTTAGATTCCTCTAGGATTCCTCAAACTCCATGGGTGGATTGGAAATCTGCAACTCGGATCGTGAATCTGATCTCTCCATTCCGATCCCTACGGAAAACCGTGAAAAACAAGTATAAACTTTACTATATCCAACATGGATAAAAATTACCTCCTCAGGAAAATCTCAAGGCTCATGGTTATGCTCCCTGCTTTTGCAACAATCATGGTTCCACGTGCATTATGAAAAGTGACCGAAAAATGTATAACTCTAATGGAGAAATAGACAACGCCATTGCGTTCGTGGCGACAAGAGGTGTTGAATCCATATAAAATTTGTCAAATTCCGATAAAGTGAAAATTTGGCCCTCCTGCGAAATTCATGGTTCCTATGTTAAAAATTAATAAATTTGCCTCGATTTAAGTGCCCGCTCTTGGTTCCTCCATGTTACTCCCACTAAGAAAATGGATAGGTTTATATAAAATTTCTAGGGCTAAGTTTACAAGAAATTGCATTCACTAAGTTGTTTAGGGCTCCATTTATTAAGGGGGAGGCCAGGTGGTCAAATCCTGCCTCCTCCCATTTTTTAACCAAATTAGTTCAAAATATAATTTTTTTTGTTAAGCATGGGGGGTCAAGTCCACATCGGGTGGCCCGCCCCCATACTCCACGCTAGTTTGAACGGTGGCATTTATTTTTGGATTGTCGTTGGTACATCGCATTAATGTTGTTGACTTTTGTTTTGGGGTCGCCCGCTTGGGGGCCAGCCACGTGGTTTGGGCAGGTTCGACCCCCACTAGTCCTGAATCATTGTGATATGGCGCGTTTAATTTGGTGGTTGGGGCGTGGGTTGGGTCCATCGGCGGTGACCCGTGACCTCCCCCGTAATACATGGTTTATGGTGGCGCATATGGTGGAGGACTTGGCGGGGTCATGGTCGCCAAGCCATGTTTTTAAACAGATATTTGTTGCAGTTCCGGGGGCGGCGGGGTCATGGCCGCCCACCCCCTTATTTTTTTAATATATTTCTTGTGATACATTCAGGGGTGGCGGGGGTGGTGGCTCGCCACCATATTAATAATTTTTTTTGGTTTTTATAAAGAAGATGTCAATTTTTAAATTTTTAGAAAATAAGGGTCATTGGGCAAATTAACGAGGCCGCAATTTTGACCAATTTCAGGAGCTAGGTTTATGCCTCGAGGTCAGTCAAATTGTAGGACACTTAAACCTAGCCCACAGCCCAACTTTGACCAAAACTTTGACTAACCCGTTCTCCCTCATACGAGCTCGGATTGATGAATCGTTCACACCTCCGCAATCAAGACGACGAGATCTACACTCTAGTCCTGGGTCAAAGTCATTCTGAGCACTTTGAATTTCGAGCGTTCATAAGCCCTCTTTGTCCTATGTGTCTCTCTGGAGCCACCTGGATCAATAAGTTATTAAGTATATTACTTATGGAGGAAAAGTGTAGTTAGTGAAGTTAAATGGAGAATTAATTCAGGGAAAAGTAAATGCAAATAGGTTGAAGTTGTACAGGGACAACCCTGCCCCTAACACTTTGCCCTAAGGAATAAAGGAGGAAAGTCTTAGTGTCACATGCAGCTAAAAGTGGACACTGGACTATAAACTACATTGCAGAAAGGGCTCCAACGAAGAAAGTACTTCGCTACAGTTAGGAATATGTCGCAGTTCACAGGAAGCTGCAACATAAGACAAATGTGTGCTACAATAGGGGACGTGTCGAAATTCACTGTAAAAGTAGAAATATGACTATTGAAATGGAAAATACAAACGCAAAGTTCATTTAAGATGACAGGTTGGCAGAATTTAAGGATAGACACCCATTTAATGACGAATCTGAATAGAATCGAGATAAAATCAACTCTAATGATGAGGTTCAAAGGTGGGAATTGTTATAAATAGCCAACTCCTTCTCAAGTTAAGAACTTTGCTTATTCGAGAGCTCAAGTGATTAATAGTGTGAAGAAGTTGTAGGAGACTTCATTTTGTATGTCGACTAAGAAATATTAGGAGGAGATTGTGAAGAATTTTTGTGAGCAGGGATTGTCTAGAGTCATGGAAGTCACATATATGTTTGTTCCAGTAGTTGAATCACCCACATTAACATCACGGCCACCACAGAAGCCACAACCATCACCAAGGAAGAAGCAAACCAAGGAAGAAAGAACCAAGAAAAAGCAGGACAAGAAGCCTTCCAAACCTGTGAAGCCTTAGAAGAAACCTCAGCAAGTCAATATTGAAGAAGAAGTGGAGGAAACACAAGCAGGGGAAGGTGGCGCAACATTCACCTCACTTTTGTCCTCATACATCATGCCAAGGAAGCCATAGCTAAACCAGTAAAATATATCAAATATGCGAAGTATGGGACATTCACACCTCTATTTCCAGAGGATGTATCATTTGAAGGAGAGCTTTTAGGAAAAATTCTGCAGCTGAAATTCATAGACAATGATTTTAATGATTGGACGAAGTACCTACAATTCACACTAGACTGGTACTTGCAGCCACAACTATGGGATTGGAACCACAACTATGGGAAAATGGGTTGGCACAGTCAAGACTGCTCAACATGTTGAATGTGTCGCACTTCGGCAAAAGTTCAACAAACACAGCGTATGTGCGACAATTGTTGGTGTTAATACATGATGGACACCTGTGGGTGGGAAATAGAATACCCATAGACCAAATGTTGATCTGGAGGATCACAAAGTTACCTTAACAAGGGCGGAACCCTGTTGAGGAGTTCATGGGGAAGGATCAGGATCGCACCTTGGCAGAAAATATGAAGAAAAAGTACAGGGGGCACATATTTTGGCCGACAAGATTATAAGGAAGTGTGGTGCAAGTGAAGTTCCTGTGTCGGTGGTGTCTTTAGCCACACAATGTGCAAATGAAGTCCAGTATAACTGGGTTGCGTATTTATGCAAGGAATTATTGGATGACTACAACGAAGTCCATGAAAAAGGTACATCTTTTCACTACACCTAGTTAATATTAATCATTGTTATGTTGGCATGGAAGGAGCTGAAGGATATGAAGCTTCCTCTAATAGAAACAGATGTATGTGAGGCCGCGAGGTATGCTTCATTGTGGCATACCACTCAACCATCGCGAGCACAGGAAAATAGAATATTTTTTATACTATACCAAATGGATCTATGCATGTTCATAAACCAGCATTTGCACCTCTCACCAAATTTGTACAAACAATACAGCCCTGTGGCAAGGTTCAAGGTAGATTTCCATAAAGTGAAAATACAGGCGCGCAGAGACACGAAGAAAAAATGGCATGCATTGTTATACATGGTCAAAGAGGATGATTTGGAAGCAGTAGTATAGAAATGGCCCGCGAAATGGATGACTCAGTTGGAGGAAGAAGGGGACAATGCCACAGAAGAAGAAGAACTAAACACTTCGCACCATGGCGAAGCCAGTGGAAATGATACCAAGCATGAATCAGAGGAAGATAAAGAGGAAGAGGAAGAATAACATCATGAAGAAGAACACCATGATGAAGAACATCGTGAGGAGGAGCCTCAAGGAGGCAAAGATACAACTAAGCAGATAGAGAAGGGAGAAACAGAGAAGTATGTAGAAGAGAAAAGGAAGATGCAGAGTGGAGCTTCATCGAGTAGTAGAAAGAACCACAAAGCGGACAAATCCAAGAACACATTACCACTGGTCCTTACTGATGGGGACCTAGATGAGATTGGCAAGAAATCTCATAAAGTCACCGCGTAGTCATGGAGCAAGATATAAGATCACTACAGCGCACTCCTCACTGGTGTCGAGTAGAGTATAGCAGACCTAAAATTACTCACACAAGCATCCAAAGAACCAGTGCAGCTAACTCAAGGAATCCAACCAGAAAGGTTGAGAATAATGCAGATGTCTTCTAGAGCTCTGCAGTTCGACTCCTCCGAGGCAAAGTAGCATGTGAAGAATTGGGATCATGTCAAAATGAATATGGCAGTGCTACCCATTTGGGTGTCACATGAGTTACACCAAGGCATCACAAATGAGTTAAAGCAATGCAAACAACATACTTAAGGATGAATATTCAAATAGAACAAGAATGAGTTGCGCTAAAGAAACAACTCGACCAGGCAATCGAAGAAAAGGAGCAGGCATAGCTACAGCAGCAAAAATTGAAAGAAGTGGTCAAAGCCACTTGTAGAGAAGTTCCAGACATGGATTTCCACGAGGAGGAATCCGCGGAAGACAAGGTCGTGAAGCTCAAACTTGTAGTCAGGGAATACAATAATAAAATTGACAAAATGCAATTTAAATATGAGATGTAGATTAGCGAGCTGTGAATGAAGTTACAGCTGAATGTGCCACTGGAAGTAAGAAGTCTGAGGGAGGCTAACCTAAAGTTAGTTATGGTTAGCATCTCTGAAGCATTGGCGAACTACAAAAAACTACCGGATGAAAGTTTGAAAATTCCGTCTTCGTTGTAATAAAGATCCAAATATTTAGAAACTGTAGGAGGAAATGCAGCAGAGGCAACAACATTTAGAGGAGAGTCGAGAAGTTGCAAATACATTGCCTATATCATAGAAGATCGCAAAGATCAATGAATCGAAGGTGTTTCAAAAGAGGATTAAATAGCTTAAATGGGAAGAGCAGATATTGATATAAATAACCTAGCCTTGGAAAGATGAGGCCCTTCATCTCTCACAGACAGTAGATGAGAAGCTTCAAGAGCTTTGACAAAAGGAGGAAGCATTCCTATAGAAGGTTGCAGATCATGTAACATAAGCATTGTTGGAGGAAGCACGTAGTGACGATAAACATATGACAAAAGTGCTCCAAAATTTCAACAAGGCCTACAATATCATTCTAGAAAAGATCAGAGGCACGAAAACTAAGTGACTAGGGACGAGTCATAGGTTAGTGTTGGGGGCTTGTTGCATGCAACCCAACTTTCCCTAAATTTTGTTGAAGACTTGGCATTTTGGGGAGCGGAATGCGAAGTAAAAGATGCAGTGGAGAGCGAAGTGGACCGTGTAGTGGAGCGCCAAAAAGAGACCTCGCAATAGGTATATCACGCGGTATATGAACCTAGGAGTGGGTAAAAACCCCTCACTTTTTGTAAAAAGCATAAAATATTGTAAAAGTTGATGGTTTTGGACCATAGTCCCTTGTATTTTGGAAACCATGGTATTGGGTCCATGGTAAAGTAGCGATGTAAGCCCTCAATGTAATAGTGTATATAGGGATAAAAAATAAAGAACATGATCATATTAGGATCATATCATAAATTGAATGGTTGAATCTTGGTGATTGAGTTTTTGTGGCGAAGGAAAGGCTATGCGGCTGAGTGCGTAGAGGCCTAAGTCTGTAGCTGAGTGTGCAGAGGCCTAGGTCTACAGCTGAGTGCACAGGTCAAGAATTGTTTGTTGTACAAATTCTATATTATTAGAAACATTTCTTGTGGATGTAGTCCCACATTAGGATGAACCATGGTAAAATATGCGTCTTCATGTGTTGATTTTCTTATTACCCGCACTTTATTTCAGTATTGTGAAGCTTATGAATGTTCAAGTAATGAATGTAATTCTGCAAAGTAATAAATAAGTGCGAAGTAGTTCAGGAATGTGAAGTAGCCTATTTTAGCATAGCAGTTTATTGCAATTACACGTATTCATAGCACAATAATGTTTATAATGTGGAAAAGTAATGAGAAGTAATTTATAAGTGTTAAAACATAAGAAAATACAAAAGTGCCACATCACAGCATCCCTCAAGCTGTAGAAACCTAGTTTTTTAGCCTCCCATAGTCACTTCGGGTGAGACTGCGAGTTGCTTGCAAGTCATTGCTGAAAGAGCCAGTGATTGAGGGTTTTGTTGGTGTGCAATAAAGTATCGAACCTGGGTGAACCCAACCTAAGCCAACAATAGATGAATAATATGTCACTAAAGAAGAAAGGAGAAAGGGGTAAAAACGTTCCCATGAAAAAGATTTGATGCTTGTAACTAATAAGCCAAAGGACAGATCTTTTGCAAGACAATCTAATATTTAGATTCATGAGAAGTATTCAACAAAATTTAAGGTTATTCAGTTAATAAATAGTGGGATTATATCAGTTGAAAATCCTTTCACAACCTTTTAGAGTGAAATCAAACAACAAGGTTACCGGGATAGACAGGAGAAAGTTGAACAACTTAAAAGAAAAGATCCTCCTCGTTTACTTACTGTGGTAAATAACAAAGACATGTGTTGAAATATCGCAGTGATAGAGCATGTTCCTAAAGGAATTAAATCTCATGAAGGAGTTAAGACAACTCAATTCAAATTGAATATGAATCGGTTTAATATTACTGATAAAAATGTTTTTTTCAAACAAGCAGGTCAACTCATTTTTACAGATTTGGTTAATGAATCCACTAAAAAAGAAAAATTACAATCAACTATGAAGAAATTGGAGAATCAATTAACGTCAGAGAAAACACAAAACAAAGCTTTGCGACTGCAAAAATTTGAATTAGAAAGAAATATTATAGAACTTGATAATGATGATGCAAGTAATGTTGAAGTTTCAAATTTACGAGAAGAAAAAGATACAACAATCCAAGTCCCAAAGAAAAAGTTCAAAACGCCACATGATACTCGTCCTCAAACTCTAGAGCTTCTTACGGTATGTAGGTTCCTATACCAATAGGTATCATCTTTCATGATTGACATTGATAAGGCCTAATATGTTCAAACCTTTGGCTGGTTTCAAAGGTGTTCCATATTCCAAGAAACAAAAAAATTAAAAAATTAAAAGAGGGTATGTCCTAAAAGAAAAATCAAAGGGCAAAAAGAACAAAATGGTCAAGAAAGAAAACAAATGAACCCCAAAGAAAAGACTAGGAAAGTGTGCTAGTCCAAAATGCCACTACTATTCCATTTTTGAAGAACTTCATTGTGTGCAATCAGTTGACTCTTGCCACGGCTGATGGATGGCCAAACAGCTCAATCTTGGCCAAGTCCATATTTAAATTTACTTGTCTTAGAACTAGAGAATAAAGTCTGTCCAAACAGTTCAAGCTTGGCAGAAAAATAGCTAGGTAGAGAAGCAAAGGGTCTCAATAGCTAAATCTGAGCCCTTGGAAGAAATAAGGACAGACTTAGATAGGAGGGTAGCTAAAACAAAAGAAAAGAGCAAGGGTTTGCTAGTTCAAATGCACCCAATGATAAAGAAAGAAAAATGTTAGGTGAAATAGGTTGGGTAGGCAGTTTTTATGTTGCAGAAGCAGGTTTATGAGCAATTTTGTCTCTTGGGGGCGATTCATCTCATGGATATCATAAAATATCAGGTCAACTAGGTGGTCACAAAGCAGATGAAACATGACTAATTTCCCTTCTCATTCCTCCAAAAAACAATTACTAACCTCCCCTCCAAGGACACTGGGATCTGCTCAGTGCTCCTAGTTCACTTCATTTCATGGAAAAGATTAAGTAAAATTGTGTTTTACTTAGGCAAAGGAAGCCACATTTCTTGTGTAATATGCACTTATTCCGTTATGCTAAGTTTCCCAAACTCCATAGCTTGGTATCCTTTCATCTCCCTAAGCCTATGTTTTACACTTTTAACTTAGCGCTTTTTGTTTGAACATATTTTTCATATTAACATATTGATTTTACTATATAGTTCCCATATAAGATTTTCCCCATCCCCGTACTATATAAAATACATAAGAAAAACCCGGAAATTTTGATATCCCACCCGGGTTATGTTATAAGCCATATATTAATGTTTTGAGGGGGTCCAAGGTTTATTCGAAACCTTATGGACAACCCTCCCTGCGCAAAATATTGAAAAATTGATTAACACCTGGTTAATCAATAAATCTAAACCCCCGACAGCCAATAGGAATTCCCCCAATGCAAATTAAATCGTGGTTTATTACCCAACTCATCGCGCAATAAACACTCGTAATCTCCAGTCCCCGACAACCATTGGATTTGGGCTTTCCCATCCAACGGCCCGCAACAATATCGGAACCCCTCCGATGATCTGTAGATAGCACCCGATGAAAAGCGGTATTCCCGTCGTACAAAAGACACGCGTCGCTCGCCCGGTATCATCGCATCCCCTCTGCCCGAAACAACCTTTGTCCCAAAAGCGGTGCGAGGAATACCATATACCGCCCCCGCGAAACCCTGATGATGTCATCCGATGATATCACCCCCACATCATCTGATGACATCACCCCCACATCATCCCCACGTCACCACTGCCACCTCAGCTCCATGTCGTCTGCCACGTCATCGCCACATCTGCACTACATGACAAAAAAATTACGTCATGCTGACGTCATCACAAAAAATCACCAAAAAGCCCATAAAGCCAAATTTTTTGTCAAAACCCATGAAAGTGATTGTTTTCGTCCATTTCTATTTGTTATTTTGCGGAACCTGTGCATGCAAACTACGACAAACTTGCCACTAAAGCTCCACTCTATCACCTTGACCACCATAATCTGACATCCTACTCTGCAAATCATCGTCCAACGGACCAATTACTCTCGTGTGCATCGCAAAAACACAGGTATTTACTCCATTTCCTCCAAACCGTGTGTATTTCCAGTTTTTTCTTTGAATTGCATCCGTAGAACCAAAAATCGAACAAATGCAGTCTATAGTTCTTGAAGAACACACCCCAAGCATACCTGTTTTGTCCATTTTCCACAAAACACTCGACTCTCGCAGCTAAAAACATAGTGAGCTGATAAAAATAGGTATTCACCTAAATCTTTTTCCCAAGCCCCTATTTCTAACTTTCCTCTGCAAAATTCTCCAAAAAACGCCCAAAATTAAGCTCAAATTGTCAAAATCTTGTCTACAAGCGCACCATTACCACTGCTTTTGTCCATTTTGACCGAAAAACCCTGCAAGCTTCGTTTTCCACTATGAGATTTACCCAACAAGTTAAAATTGGAATTAACTTAAGTAAACAATTCCCGGAGAAAAAACCCCAAAATTCTTGTTTTGTCTATTTTGTGCCTCAAAAGACCCAAATTCCAAATTTAAAAATCCCAGATAGTTGAGCAATGGAGGCTCCAGTGGCCCTGAATGTTGCACCTCTCAATGCTCCACACAAAGAACTGGAATGGATACCTTTAGCTGACAGGGATTTCCAGATTAATGACTTAATTGGTGACAAGCCTCACCTCCAAGCTTTTTGTGAAATTAGGAATAGCCACTGCAGCATGCTGATGTCTATGGAATTTGGGAGTCCAACATGCCCATGTACTACCTCCCTTAAGTGAATGTATTCCCTGACCTCATTCACTAAGGTGCCAAATTGCCCAGCTCAGAGATAACTAGATTAACTCAATTATTTATGAGACCGGATTGCCAGCACCGAGGCCCACCCCCATATGTACATGCTTGGTTCACTGAGGCAGGAAGATTCATTATAGACATGATATCCTACATCTTAAGATTTAAAACAAGTGAGCATGTTGATGAGACCACATTGGTTTTGTTATCCATTTTCACTCAAGGACAGCCCCCTGCTGTCAAGTATGATTATGCCACTTCATAGCTGATAAGATCCATGAGAAATTCATGAGCATGGACAGAGAAAGAGTGTTCAAATACACATCATACATATATCATTTGTTGTTGTACAATCAACCAGATAGTTTTCAAATTTCCCTCAGAAAATTAGATCTCAAAGGAGAGCGAAGGTCTGTAATCTTCTGGACCTCAGTCTTCCACCATGTTAATAACTCCCCTTATACTTATTGTGAATTCATTGATCTGTTCATACATCCAGCCTCTTCCTTATTGGTGACAACTCCTCCTGCTAGACTCTTTGATGAAATGCAGAAAATTTTACAGCTCTCCAAAAGCTACAACATAGGTGACTCGTACTTTTACCAAAATCACACTAAAATCCGAATATATGGCTGTGAACTGTTCCCCTACAAGCTACCCAAATTTGTGCCTATGAGGTTGTTTGCACTGGAGTACTTCAGGCAGTTTATCCATACAGATATAATCCATTTCTGCAAGGCTAAGAAAAAGGTACAGCTGAAAATAAGAAATCAATTGGGCCCTTTTATCTTCAACAAAAGGGAAGCCTAGGAGCAGGCTGATAAGATTTTAGGGGAGAAACTTAAGCTGAAACAAAGATTTTATTGGGCACCATATGACCCCAATCATTTTATAAGTTATAGAAAAGTAAAAAACAACCTAGCACCATATGTTCATTGCAAAATCCATGAAATCCAACAGTATGCTAATCAACAAGAATGGTTAGAAGGCACATTAGTGGAAGAAATTACTGAGGAAGAGAAATTGGAAAAGGCCATGAAAGGGCTTGAAAAAATGCTTGACCTAGACTCTTTTGGACAGGTATCCTTCAAGCTACCTCAGCACATAGGAGGTGATACATCTTTTGTCGGGACTTCTCAACAGTCCACACAAAAAGCCAGCACCGGGCCAGCAAAGGGTAAGGAGGTAATAGACACAGAGCATGAAACAATGACAGACCAGCCAGATACATCAAAGGAACAAGGCCAAGGGAAAGGTCCTTCAACACATACAAAGGTGCCTGAAATCCCTGTAATACAAACTCCTCTAAAAGAGGAAAGAGGCAACAAAAGAGACAGAGAGGAAAGCACACCTGTAAGTGGACTAGTAGAACAGCCAGGGGAAAAGAGGCAAAGGTTAAATCCTTGCTCTGAAGAGGAACTCTTGGAAGAGACAACAAGCAGCCCAAGAGGTGAGGGAAGGACTGAACAACAGACTCCTCCAAATTTGGAAACATCAGCTAGCTCATACCAGCAAGAGCTAGAGAGACAGCACAGTGCGGAGATTACATCCACAAGGCCACAAAACAAGCAACAAAGCAAGCAAGGCTCGGACATTAAGGGAGCATTTACTGAATTAAAGGCAAGAAATGATCTAATAAGAATTCAACTTTATAATCAATTGCTGAGAACGGCTCCCACAAATCAACAAAGGTTAATGGCAGCATATGATATTCAAGAATGGAAAATGACCCTTAGTCACTTCAAGCCCACAATGCAGCAGCCACAGTCAGCTACTGATTATATCAGGACCAATCTGGAAGTTCTCTCCAAAGATATCCATCCAATGGACCAGATTGAATTACATAAGCAAACCGGAGAAATGGTGTACTCCACCTTGGCAGACAAGGCATTATTAGCTCACAAATTGCAGAATTCATTGCATAACACCTCTTCCCAATTAGAATTGGAAAAGGATTCCTCATTAGCCAAGGATAACAGGATCAAATCCTTGGAAGAAATTATCATTGAGCTGGGACATGATCCCAAGGATGCCAAGGGCATAAAGGCATTGATAAAAAAGAAGGAAAAAGACATTGCAACCCTCAAAAAGCAACTAAAGCTGCCAATTACGATGCATCCACAAACCACAGAGGTAGTGCAGCAAAAGGAAGAGGAAGACTTAATGAATTTTCTAATAAAAATGAATCAAAGGCTAAATGAGACAGAGCAGGAATTGGAGAAGGCATTACAAGAAAAGCAGGGAGTGTCGACCTCCCAGCCACCAGAAATAGCTCCAACAAGCACAATTGCTCCTCCTACAACCACAACAGCAGTACCTCCCATTGTCCCAACAACAAGTACATCAACCACAAATACTTCAGCAACAACAACAACAGTACCAGATACCAGCATGAGCATGGAAGAGTTGATGAAGGCAGTAAAAGAGTTAGAATTCCAAATGTCAGAGCTTAAAGAGGCCAAAGAAAAATTGGCTAAACTAGAAGTAAGTTATGATAAATAAAAAATGAATGTTGCAGAAAAGACAAGAGAGGTAAAAGCATTGGAAAACAAGGTAAGATCCTTGGAAAAGGATCTTTCTCTTCACAAACCTCTAGCAGAAATCAAAAAGATCTTGTGGACTAATATTGGGCAATCCATCACTGATCAATGGAGATAAATACAAACAATCCATGAGCAAATTGACTTGATAGTGCAAGCCCAAGTAGAAATTCAAAAGGCCAGGACATTATTGGGACACATGCCTGAGCAGGCCAACAGATTAATACACTTTTTAAATACCCACACCAGTGAAGAACTAGCATCACTGGAAATCAGAGACAGGTCAGGCACCATTCAAACAGTCAAGAGAGTTCTGACCATGAAGAACTTCATACAAAATCTGGAGAGGAAGTGCCAAGACATGCAAGTGGGGATAAATGCTTTTACAGAGAAGTTTACAGTTTTGTAGGAAAAGGGTCTACCCAGTCTATTAACCAATGATCATAAACTGATGACACATAAAAACTATGCTCACAAGGTGAATACATATGTTACAGATCAAATCACAGCCTCATCAAGCACTTCAGAAGAAAGGACACTCCCATCAGGACAGAGCCTGTATGACAGTTTGGAAAATTTGTTTTACATTGAACATGAAATAAGACATCTTTTCACAGTGCAGCCTGATTTCTTCATATACACTGATGCTGATGAGACTTTAAGGAAACTGAAAAGACATCAGTTACCAGAAGACCAATGGTGGAAAAGATTGTTGGAAATTTTATAAACATATCTTTAATTTATGTTTATAGATTTGGAAGGTTGAAATTTGGTATCATATGCCATGAAGAAAAAAAGAGCAGGAAACAAGGATTAAGCTGGAGCAACAGCGTATAAAGATGGTCCAGGTACAGCCGAAGAAGCTGGGGCAGCAGCGTGAGATATCAATAGAAGACAGCTGCCAGACGAATCACTGAGCGTAAAAGTCAATATATCTGACCAACTGAAGCGGCCAGCACAACAACAGTTACTTTTGCATTCATTTCTCTCTGTTACCAACATCATTTACTTCTCCTGTAAATTAGATGGATGAAGTTATTGCTTGATATTTTCTCATCCACATATTTTGTAAACACTTTTTTTATAAACACCTCCCCAAATGAAGTATTCGGGGTTGGTTGGTAATATCTTCCCTGAACTGTGTTGTAACTCTGAGAATTTGTTCAATACAAGAGCTGTTGGATTTCACTATCACTACACTATATGAATGCGGAATTGTTGCTCTAGACCCTGCTACAAAATTCTTGTGTCATGTTATGGATCAATAAGTTCCTCCTCACCTGTGCTTTACTGTTTATGAAGTTTACATGCATCATATATGTTTCATGATCTTAATAATAGAGAAAACGAATAGCACAGAATTTGTTTGTTTACACTCTGTGTTCAATCTTTATTATTATTAATGTTTTCTTCAGGATCAACATAAATAGGAATTCTTAACTGCTCCTATTTCCCTGGTTCTTACATATTGATTTAATGCTAAGAAATTCTTAATTGCTTCTTGGTCATAATCATTCACTTTCTATCTATCTGTATGTTGAAGGATTCTTAACTGCCCTCCAACCACAGACTCCATCCCATCTAATCCAGCTTATGAATTGTTCCATGACTAATTACCTTGTTTTGTAGTACCTCCTTCTGTCAAAGAGACCATATCCAGTGGTTTAACCTCCTAGAATCCATTAGCCCAATGGATTAAACCTCTCAAACTTGTAGCCCTGTTCTACAGAACACCACCATCCAAAACTCAAAACAAAACCCTTGTACCTCATAAATAGCCTAATACACTTCAAAACAAAGCTAAATTATAAAGAGAGAGCCCTCTCTGGATACGGATTGGCTAGAATCTGTGTTCAAAAGATTGGTTTGTGGTTACATCGGCCGTATTCCCTCCTTAGAATTTTCCTAGGGAACAACCTGAGTGATAACATCATTGGCGACTCCACTGGGGAACTGAATGTTTGTTTGTTACTACTGTCCATTTTCTAAAGCTACAGATGGAGCTTGAAGTTAGCCAGGTAGCCGTTGAAATTGTTTTTGTTATGCAATTACAGGAGTAAATAAAAGTTGCTTCAGTCTATCTCCAGCCTAGTTTTAGGCTTTGAATAGTTGTCCCAAAGACTTGATCAATTTCCTTTGTCAGCAGATCTTTAGGAAAATTCAATATTCACATCAAAATTTCCTAGAAACAACTTGTTAAAGGTTGTATTCTTCAAAATATTTCAAGAAAAGCTAAAAATATAGTCAGAAGTTGGCTCCAAAGAAGAAGACTCGTTATACCAGATCAAATCCGGATCCAAATCCTCCAGTGATATTTAAAATCTTAATTTAATCCCTAAGAACCTTAGGAGCCGAGAGAACTAAGAAGATTCTACTGATTTAAACCTTAATACACCTCAGCAGAAACCTATCCAAACTGAGCTTACTGCTGGAAAATCACAAATCCTAGCTTCTATTACCATTGCTTCACCTAGTTCACCATCAGTACTTCAAACCCTCTTTTCCACTCCCTCATCTACACCACAAATTTCAACCGTTATCCCTGCTCTTCCAACTATTGCACTTATTTCTGCAAACATGGCAAACCGATATGCTCCCTTACAATTACCTGCAAATCCGGGGGCTATGCCTCAAGATTACCAAAGCAAAATCAACTAATTTGATGGTGATGGTACTTACACAGCACAACAACATACAAAGAAAATGACGGACTATTTTGAAAATTATGAGATTGATGATGATGATGTCAGAATGAAAATCTTTATCCAGAGCCTAACTGGGGATGTTAGGACTTGGTTTAGGGCCCTCCCTACAAATACAATTGTTGATCCACAAGCCCTTTATCAAACTTTCTTGAACAGATGGGAAAAGAAAAAGGACCCATTACACATATTATCATAATATGAAAACTTGAAAAGAGGTCCACAAGAAAGTGTCCAAGATTATTGTGCCAGGTTTAATAATGTATACAATGCCATCCCTCAGAATCTCAGACCTCCACCAGACCTGGCCTTGATTAAATTCCCTGATGGATTTGACTCTGGCATGGCTTACCAGCTTAGGGAAAGAGCTCCTCCAATCTTAGAAGACATGTAGAGTATAGCTATCAGTGTAGAGGCTAATCTGATTTCCAAACGAAATCGAGCTAGATCTGAGAGAAGAACAACTTTTAAGGAAGAACCTTCTGCATTTGAGCAAAAACTAGAAGCTATCATAAAAGGAATGGACAGACTTGGGGATAGAGTTGAAACAATTGAGAGGAACTCATCATGGCAGGGCCAACCAAGCAACACTGCAAGAAATCCAAATTTTAGAAAAAATCAAAACTCTAACACTGGAAACGCTGGTCTAGACCAAAGCTTTAGGCCTCCATTTGAAGAAAACTATGCTGAGGCTTCAACTTCTAGTGAACCCATGGAAGATACTCAAATCAATTTAATGGGTCTTAATAGTGAACAACAAATCTTCCTGACTCAAGAAGACCAAGAAGCCCACACTTTGGAGCAATTTCAAATTCAATCAGGAGAATCTTTTGATTTTAAGGAAGGATATGGTACAGCTATCTATGAAGTGCACAAACAGTACAATCTTAGGAGTAGAAGAGTAGATGTCCCTAATGATCCCAAGCAGAAAGAAATCAAGCAGCCTACCAAAACCAAACCTAAAAATCCTCATATGCAAGCTGCTCCTAAACCAATTCCCAATCCAAATAGTCAAATAGTTGAAGATGTTTCAAACAAAGAGAAACCAAATCAGCATTCTTCACCTGTTTATCCTCTCAGAGAAACAATAGAGGAACCTCCAGAAAAATGGTGTAGAGTTGACTTCAGCTCATGATAACATTCCAATGAAAGAAACAGTTACAGAAAGTTCACCTGAAAAAGAAAACCTTGCTGCCCGAAATGCAAAAGTGCAGATAGAAAAACCTTTTAACCTTGAAACCGAAATAGGCAAATTGAAGGTATCCATTCCGTTGTCCGAATTGGCTAAACATGATGTCTATAGGCAACAAATTAACAGATCACTACAAATGTCAGAACATAAAGATGCAGTGAATGTCTTAGATGACAAACCAGAATTAATTTTTGGTCCTACAATCAATAGCAAGTCAGTAGATGGAGGTATTCCTCCTTTTTATGTGAGTCTGAATATTCATGACAAAGTACTTCACAATGCAATGTTTGATTCTAGGACCTCTCACAATTTGATGCCCAAATCAGTGATGGAAAGATTGGAACTAGACATAACTCGGCCATACAAAGACCTATTCTCATTTGATTCTAGCTAAGTTATATGCCTAGGATATATTAAAGATCTGTGTGTATCATTGGTACAATACCCTGCCAAGACAATTCTAATGGATGTGGTAGTGGTTGATATCCCACCCAAATATGGAATGTTATTATCTAGATCTTGGGGTGCCAAGCTTCAGGGCTCCTTACAGCTTGACATGTCTTATGCCACCATCTCAGTCTTTGGCTAGCCAAAGAGACTATGTAGGGAAACCTTGATGAAATATGTGGTCAGCAGCCAAGAGAAGCCCCAAAATTTTCCCATTTATTCCATGCATTCTGACATGGATTATTTCATCCTTTTCAATACTAAAATTTTCCCACCAACTGATAACCAGGTCTTAAAATCAACACAAGAAAAAGTCATAAATGAAAAATCCAATGTTCAGCTTCAAGAAATTTCTGTGACCAGTGACAATACAAACACACAGGGGAAACCAAATGAAACTGAAAACCCAAATCGGCATACTAAGCAAAACTTTGAAACTCCTAATGTTAGCAGTAATCAAGAAATCTTATGGCATCTAGAGTTTGATGGATCTATTAATAAGCTAGGAGCAGGGGCAGGAATTTGGATACATAATATGCAGAAGGACATGCATACAGTCTGAATTTTAGGTGCACAAACAACATGGCTGAATATGAATCCCTCCTGCTAGGACTAAAACTGATCAAAAGCCTAGGGGCAACTAGGTTATCAATTTTGGGAGACTCTGATTTGGTTATTCAACAAATGAAAAGAAACTTTCTTACAAATGATCTCAGGTTAAAGTCATATAGAGGAGCAACCATCGAAATACTCAACACCTTCTTGGAAACTCAGCTCACTAAAATTTCAAGGAACCACAATTTACATGCTCACAGTTTGGCAACATTTGCCAGTACTTGTAAGCTGCCATTTGGGCCTTCTCATCATTTCACAGCTAAGATCAAACACAGACCAAGTGTTCTAGACAATGTAAAAAATTGGCACGTATTTGAAAATGATGCTCAACTCAATAACTTCCTGACCCTCAAAGAATAATTTTCCAGCACTAACATAGACAAAGACACTGCTCATGAACTTGATTGAACAGTCAATTCTGAAATACTCATTTTAGCTCAAACAGCAACTCAACTACTACATCCAACCAATTTTACCAGCAAAGAATTACAAGATCTGAAAGAAATAAACTTTGATGAAACTGTTGAAGGAGAGTCTGAGGTGATTGAGTTGAAGGACAATTTTTTACCTACAGGCTTGACTCCTCTGGAGGATATTTTGACTCTAATGGCATTCCAAGAAAGCCCAAAATGAAACCATTAAATGCAGAAATTGAGGACTGTAATATAGGCACTGAGCAGAATCCTAAAATGATAAAATTGTCTAAAACTTGCCTCCTGACCAAAAGTTGAAATATATTGAACTATTCAAAGATTTCCAGGATGTTTTTGCATGGAGCTATGAAGATCTTAAGTCCTATGATACTTCTATGATCTAGCATACAATACCCCTAAAAGAAAATCAAAAACCTTTCAAGCAAAAGCTTAGAAGGGTAAATCTTGTACTTCTTCCTCTCATTGAGAAAGAAGTCAAGAGAATGTATGAAGCTGGGATAATTGCACCCATTAGATTTTCAGAATGGATTTCAAATCTAGTGCCCACTAGGAAGAAAATAGGAGAGATAAGATTGTGTGTTGATTTGAGAAATCTGAACAAAGTCTCTTTGAAAGACCACTATCCCTTACCCAAAATGGACCATATTTTATAAGGGGTAGTGGGAGCCTCTAAAATTTCACTGCTAGATGGATTCTCAGGCTTTAATCTAATCTTAGTTCACCCAGATGACCAAGATAAAACCGCCTTTACAACACCTTGGGGAACCTTCAAGTATGTAAAAATGCCTTTTGGACTCAAAAATGCAGGGGCAACATTTCAACAAGCTATGAACATAGTGTTTGCTAAAGAAATTCATGATTTCTTAGTCATATACCTAGATGATCTTACTACATTTTCCAAGTCAGACCAGGAACACCTTGATCATCTCAGACAAGTCTTTTTAATCTGCAGAAAATATGGTATATCACTAAATCCAAAGAAGTCATTATTTGGCCTAGAAGAAGGCAAACTGTTAGGCCACATAATCTCAAAATATGGTATAAGAATTGATCCTGACAGGATACAAGCCATTCTGCAAGTTCCTCACCCAAGAAATATCAAAGAACTGCAAGTTTTCCTAGGGAAAACCAATTTTTTAAGAAGATTCATACCCAACTTGGCTGAACTGATAAGATTGCTGAACAACATGCTAAAGAAAGACTCTAAGGTCAAGTGGACAATAGAAGCTAAACAAGCCTTCGAAGAAATCAAAATATCTCTAACTAAAACACGAGTCCTCACAAGCCCAAAATTTGACAGAGACTTTATAATCTTCTCCTTTGCCTCAGAACATACTATTGCTGTTGTTTTGCTACAAAAAGATGACCAAGGATGTGAAAAGCCCATAGCTTTTTTCAGCAAAGCACTTAGAGATGCACCTCTTAAATATCAAATCATGGAGAAACAGGCTTATGCCCTTGTAAAAGCCATTAAGGACTTCAGAGTGTATATCTTATATTCTCATGTAATAGCTTATGTGCCAAACATTGTTGTTAAGGATATCTTGACCCAAGAGGGAATTGAAGGCAAAAGAGGCAAATGGATTGCTACCATATTAGAATATGACATTGAAATTAGATCAACAAAGCTGATAAAAGGACAAGGATTAGCAAAACTTATGACTGAAACTAATTTTCAGGCCCTTGACATCAATCAACTGGATAATGAATAGGAGATGGTGACTCCACAGATCAATCAAGCCTTTTTACAATCACCTTGGTATGTTGATATTATTCATGTATTGCTAAACCTGCAAGCTCCTCCAGGGTTATCCAGAACCAAGAAAAGATTTCTGAAAATGAAGGCTTCAAAGTTTTGTATTATAGATGATGCTTTGTTTTGGAATAATCATGAAGGCATTTTACTAAATTGCTTAACAAAGGATGAAACTGACAAAGTATTGAAAGAATTTCATGCAGGGGACTGTGGTGGACATTTTTATTGTAAATCGACTACTGATAAAATCCTAAGGGTTGAATTTTATTGGCCTACTTTATTTGCTGATGTCAAAAAGTTTGTAACTTCTTGCCACAAATGCCAAATCTTTGAAGGCAAGAAGAAGTTGTTGCCCTTTCCCCTCAAGCCAATTACCACTGAAAGATCGTTTCAACAATGGGGTTTAGACTTCATTGGGGAAATCCACCCTTCATCCTCTGGCCAACATAGATGGATCCTTACTGCCACTGATTACTTCACCAAATGCATAGAGGCCATCCCTTGTAGACAAGCCAGTGATTTAGTCATCATGCAATTTTTAGAGACCAACGTACTGTCCAGATTTGGTTGTCCTGAAAAAATTATAATCGACAATGCTGCTGCTTTTAGATCCAAGAGAATGATCAATTTTTGTCACAAGTACCACATTACCTTAGGCCATTCCACAGCCTATTACCCTCAAGGTAATGGATTAACTGAGTCATCCAATAAAATCTTAATCAATATCATTAAGAAAGTATTGGAAAAAAACAAGAAAAAATGGCATAAAAAGCTTATCAATGCATTATGGGCAGACAGATTGACCACAAAGAGATCCATTGGAACCAGCCCATATGAATTGGTTTATGGCATGGAGGCTAGATTCCCTTCATCCTTGGGAATACCTGTGATGAAATTATTGCAAGAAGTGCAGGCAGAACCAAATGACATTCAGAGAAGAATCAATCAGACTATTCATTTACAGCAAATAAGAGAAGAGGTGTATCAAAGATCTCAGGTTCTACAGGAAAAGCTAAAGAAGATATTTGATAAAAAGACTAAAGCAGAGGATTTTTATATTGGAGACAAAGTTTTGAAATGGGACTCAAGAAGGGAAGATAAAGGAAAACATGGGAAGTTTGACTTCCTATGGAAGGGGCCTTATACTATTTAGGCTTCATAAGGAAACAACACTTATTTCTTAAAGAGTTTGGATGGCACAGGAACAAAAGATGGACCAGTTAATGGTCGGATGATCAAACATTATTTTGATCCAGTTTGTTGATATATCAGCAGACTATTTTGTACATAAAAATGTTTACTTTCTACAGTTTATTACAGCAATAAGATAGGAGGGAATATCTAGGGAGTTGTAAAAAGAAGTCTAGGGACTGTCCTACCTTTTTGTGCTACCTGTTAGTTTATCAGAAGAATTGAAAGAGAAGACTTGGGAGCTGTAAATATGAGAACAAGTAGTGAGACAAATCATCCCAAAATAGAGCTGCAATTGTTTGAAAGAGATTAACGGAAATGTATATATGTTGCAGAGGTACAATTTTGTTACTTACAGCAAAAGGGAAATTTTAGGATACAGCAAGAGGTGTACATAAGGCAGTCTAACCTGCTGTTCTTGACTTTTCACCATGAAAATCCATCCCCAAGTCGAGCCACTGTTAGGTTCCTATACCAATAGGTATCATCTTTCATGATTGACATTGATAAGGCCTAATATGTTCAAACCTTTGGCTGGTTGCAAATGTGTTCCATATTCCAAGAAAACAAAAAATTTAAAAAATGAAAAGAGGGTATGTACTAAAAGAAAAATCAAAGGGAAAAAAGAAGGAAATGGTCAAGAAAGAAAGCAAATGGACCCCAAAGAAAAGACCAAGAAAGTGTGCTAGTCCAAAATGCCACTATTGTTCCATTTTTGAAGAATTTCTTTGTGTGCAATCAGTTGACTCTTGCCACGGTTGATGGATGGCCAAACAGCGCAATCTTGGCCAAGTCCATATTTAAATTTAGTTGTCTTAGAACTAAAGAATAAATTTTGTCCAAACAGTTCAAGCTTGGAAGACAAATAGCTAGGTAGAGAAGCAAAGGGTCTCAACAACTAAATCTAAGCCCTTGGAAGAAATAAGGACAGACTTAGATAGGAGGGAAGCGAAAAGAAAATAAAAGAGCAAGGGTTTTCTAGTTCAAATGCACCCAATGATAAAGGAAGAAAAAATGCTAGGTGAAATAGGTTGGGTAGGCAGTTTTGATGTTGCAGAAGTAGGTTTATGAGCAATTTTGTCTCTTGAAGGTGATTCATCTCATGGATATCATAAAATATCAGGTCAATTAGGTGGTCACAAAGCAGATGAAACATGACTAATTTCCCTTCTCATTCCTCCAAAAAACAATTACTAACCTCTCCTCCAAGGACACTGGGATCTGCTCAGTGCTCCTAGTTCACTTCATTTCATGGAAAAGATTAAGTAAAATTGTGTTTTACTTAGGCAAAGGAAGCCACATTTCTTTTGTAAAATCCTCTTATTCCATTATGCTAAGTTTCCCAAACTCCATAGCTTGGTATCCTTTCATCTCCCTAAGCCTAATTTTTACACTTTTAACTTAGCGCTTTTTGTTTGAACATATTTTTCATATTAACATATTGATTTTATTATATAATTCCCATATAAGATTTTTCCCCATCCCTGTACTATATAAAATACATAAGAAAAACCCCGAAATTTTGATATCTAGTCCCGGGCTTATGTTATAAGCCATATATTAATGTTTTGAGCGGGTCCAAGGTTTATCCGAAACCTTATGGACAACCCTCCCCGAAAAAATATTGAAAATTTGATTAACACCTGGTTAATCAATAAATCTAAACCCCCAATAGCCAATAGGAATTCCCCCGATGCAAATTAAATCATGGTTTATTACCTGGCTCATCGCGCAATAAACACACGTCATCTCCAGTCCCCGACAACCGTTGGATTTGGGCTTTCCCATCCAATGACCCGCAACAATATCGAAACCCCTCCGATGATCACTAGATAGCACCCGATGAAAAGCGGTATTCTTGCCGTACAAAATTCACGCGTTGCCTGCCCGATATCATCGCATCCCCTCTGCTCGAAACAGCCTTTGTCCCAAAAGCGGTGCGAGGAATACCATATACCGCCCCCGCGGAACCCCGATGACGTCATCCAATGACGTCACCCCCGCGTCATCCCCACGTCACCACTTCCACCTCAGCTCCATGTCATTTGCCACATCATTGCCATGTCCCTGCTACAAGACAAAAAATTTACGTCGTGCTGACGTCATCACAAAAAAGTGCCAATAAGCCCATAAAGCCAAATGTTTTGTCAAAACCCGTGAAAGTGATTGTTTTCATCCATTTCTATTTGTTGTTTTGCAGAACCTATGCATGCAAACTATGACGAACTTTCCTCTAAAGCTCCAATCCGTCACCTTGACGACCATAATCCGGCATGCTACTCTGCAAATCATCGTCCAACCGGCCAATTACTCTCGTGTGCATCGCAAAAACACAGGTATTTACTCCATTTCCTCCAAACACTGTGTATTTCCAGTTTTTTCTCTGAATTGCATTCGTAGAACCAAAAATCGAACAAATTCAGTCTATAGTTCTTGAAGAACACACCCCAAGCATACATGTTTTGTCCATTTTCGGCAAAACACTCAACTCCTGCAGCTAAAAACACTGTGAGCCGATAAAAACAGGTATTCACCTAAATCTTGTTCCCAAGCCCCTATTTCTAACTTTCCTTTGCAAAATTCTCCAAAAAACACCCAAAATTAAGCTCAAATTGTCACAATCTTGTCTACAAGCACACCATTACCACTGTTTTTGTCCATTTTGACCAAAAAACCCTGCAAGCTTCGTTTTCCACTGTGAGATTTACCCAACAAGTTAAAATTGGAATTAACTTCAGTCTACAATTCCCAGAGAAAAAACACCAGAACTCTTGTTTTGTCTATTTTGTGCCTCAAAAGACCAAAATTCCAAATTTAAAAATCCCAGATAGTTGAGCAATGGTGGCTCCAGTGGCCCTGAATGTTGCACCTCTCAATGCTCCACACAAAAAACTGGAATGGATACCTTTAGCTGACAGGGATTTCCAGATTAATGACTTCATTGGTGACAAGCCTCACCTCCAAGATTTTTATGAAATTAGGAATAGCCAGCGCAACAATGCCGATGTCTATGGAATTTGGGAGTCCAACATGCCCATGTACTACCTCCCTTCAGTGAATGTTTTCCCTGACCTCATTCACCAATGCCATGCCAATTATGAGCCCATTCAAAGAGCAGTGATGGCCCCTTCTGGAAAAGTCCTCTTTTACATCACCCCTAGATCCATAAATGAAATGCTACACTTCAAGCCAACTCAACCTCTGACTCCTCTTTCCATGGGGTTTTTGCTTGACCAAGGTGCCAAATTGCCCAGCTCAGAGATAACCATATTAACTCAATTATTCATGAGACCAAATTGCTAGCACCGAGGCCCACCCCCATATGTACATGCTTGGTTCACTGAGGTAGGAATATTCATTATAGACATGATATACTACTTCTTAGGATTTAAAACAAGTGAGCATGTTGATGAGACCACATTGGTTTTGTTATCCATTTTCACTCAAGGACAGCCCCTTGCTGTCAAGTATGATTATGCCACCTTCATAGTTGATAAGATCCATGAGCAATTCATGAGCATGGATAGAGAAAGAGTGTTCAAATACACATCATACATATATCATTTGTTGCTATACAATCAACCAGATAGTTTTCAAATTTCCCTCAGAAAATTAGATCTCAAAGGAGAGCGAAGGTCTGTAATCTTCTGGACCTCAGTCTTTCACCATGTTAATAACTCCCCTTATACTTACTGTGAATTCATTGATCTGTTCATACATCCAGCCTCTTCCTTATTGGTGACAACTCCTCCTACTAGACTCTCTGATGAAATGCAGAAAATATTACAGTTCTTCAAAAGCTACAACATAGGTGACTGGTACTTTTACCAGAATCACACTGAAATCCGAATATATGGCTGTGAACTGTGCCTCTACAAGCTACCCAAATTTGTGCCTATGAGGTTGTTTGCACTGGAGTACTTCGGGCAGTTTATCCATATAGACATAATCCATTTCTGCAAGGCTAAGAAAAAGGCACAGCGGAAAATAAGAAATCAATTGGGCCCTTTTATCTTCAACAAAAGGGAAGCATAGGAGCAGGCTGATAAGATTTTAGGGGAGCAACTTAAGCTGAAACAAAACTTTTATTGGGCACCATATGACCCCAATCATTTTATAACTTATAGAAAAGTCAAAAACAACCTAGCACCATATGTTCGTTGCAAAATCCCTGAAATCTAGCAGTATGTTGATCAACAAGAATGGTTAGAAGGCACATTAGTGGAAGAAATTACTGAGGAAGAGAAATTGGAAAAGGTCATGAAAGGGCTTGAAAAAATGCTTGACCTGGACTCTTTTGGACAGGTATCCTTCAAGCTGCCTCAGCACATAGGAGGTGATACATCTTTTGCTAGGACTTCTCAGTAGTCCACACAAAAAGCCAGCACTGGGTCAACAAAGGGTAAGGAGGTAATAGACACAGAGCAGGAAACAATGATAGACCAGCTAGATACATCAAAGGAACAAGACCAAGGGAAAGGTCCTTCAACACAGACAAAGGTTCCTGAAATCCCTGTATTAAAAACTCCTCTAAAAGAGGAAAGAGGCAACAAAAGAGACAAAGAGGAAACCACACCTATAAGTGGACCAACAGAACAGCCAGGGGAAAAGAGGCAAAGGTTAAATATTTACTCTGAAGAGGAACTCTTGGAAGAGACAACAAGAAGCCCAAGAGGTGAGGGAAGGACTGAATAGCAGACTCCTCCAAATTTGGAAACATCAGCTAGCTCATACCAGCAAGAGCTAGAGAGACAGCACAGTGCGGAAATTACATCCACCAGGCCACAAAACAAGCAACAAAGCAAGCAAGGCTCGGACATTAAGAGAGAATTTACTGAAATAAAGGCAAGAAATGAGACAATAATAATTCAACTTTATAATCAATTGCTGAGAATGGCTCCCACAAATCAACAAAGGTTAATGGCAGCATATGATATTCAAGAAGGGAAAATGACCCTTAGTCACTTCAAGCCCACAATGCAGCAGCCACAGTCAGCTGCTGATTATATCAGGACCAATCTGGAAGTTCTCTCCAAAGATATCCATCCAATGGACCAGATTGAATTACATAAGCAAACCGGAGAAATGGTGTACTCCACCTTGGCAGACAAGGCATTATTAGCTCACAAATTGCAGAATTCATTGCATAACACCTCTACCCAATTAGAATAGGAAAAGGATTCCTCATTAGCCAAGGATAACAGGATCAAATCCTTGGAAGAAATTATCGTTGAGCTGGGACATGATCCCAAGGATGCCAAGGGCATAAAGGCATTGATAAAAAAGAAGGAAGAAGACATTTTAGCCCTCAAAAAGCAATAAAGCTGCCAATTACGATGCATCCAAAAACCACAGAGGTAGTGCAGCAAAAGGAAGAGGAAGACTCAATGGATTTTCTAATAAAAATGAATCAAAGGCTAAATGAGACAGAGCAGGAATTGGAGAAGGCATTACAAGAAAAGCAGGGAGTGTCGACCTCCCAGCAACCAGAAATATCTCCAACAAGCACAACTGCTCCTCCTACAACCATAATAGTAGTACCTCCCACTGTCCCAGCAACAGGTACATCAACCACAAATACTTCAGCAGCAACAACAATAGTACTAGATACCAGCATGAGCATGGAAGAGCTGATGAAGGCAAATAAATAGTTAGAATTCCAAATGTCAGAGCTTAAAGAGGCCAAAGAAAAATTGGCTAAACTAGAAGTAAGTTATGATAAATCAAAAATGATTGTTGTAGAAAATACAAGAGAGGTAAAAGCATTGGAAAACAAGGTAAGATCCTTGGAAAAGGATCTTTCTCTTCACAAACCTCTAGCAGAAATCAAAAAGATCTTGTGGACTAATATTGGGCAATCCATCACTGATCAATGGAGATCAATACAAATAATCCATGAGCAAATTGATTTGATAGTTCAAGCCCAAGTAGAAATTCAAAAGGCCAGGACATTATTGGGACACATGCCCAAGCAGGCCAACAGATTAATACACTTTTTAAATACCCACACCAGTGAAGAACTAGCATCACTGGAAATCAGAGACAGGAAAGGCACCATTCAAACAGTCAACAGAGTTCTAACCATGAAGAACTTCATACAAAATCTGGAGAGGAAGTGCCATGACATGCAAGTGGGGATAAATGCTTTTACAGAGAAGTTTACAGTTTTGCAGGAAAAGGGTCTACCCAGTCTATTAACCAATGATAATAAACTGATGACACATAAAAACTATGCTCACAAGGTGAATACATATGTTACAGATCAAACCATAGCCTCATTAAGCACTTTAGAAGAAAGAACACTCCCATCAGGACAGAGTCTGTATGACAGTTTGGAAAATATTTTTTACATTGAACATGAAATAAGACATCTTTTCACAGTCCAACCTGATTTCTTCATATACACTGTTGATGAGTCTTTAAGGAAATTGAAAAGACATCAGTTACCAGAAGACCAATGGTGGCAAAGAATGTTGTAAATTTTATAAACATATCTTTAATTTCTGTTTATAGATTTAGAAGGTTGAAATTTGGTATCATATGCCATGAAGAAGAAAAAAATAGGAAACAATGATTAAGCTGGAGCAACAGTGTATAAAGACGGTCCAGATACAGTCGAAGAAGTCGGGGCAGCAGCACGGGATATCAATATAAGGCAGTTGCGAGTCGACTCACTGATCGTAAAGGTCAATATATCTAACCAACTGAAGCGTCCAGCACAACAGCAGTTTCTTTTGGATTCATTTCTCTCTGTTACCAACATCATTTACTTCTCCTGTAAAGTAGATGGATGAAGTTATTGCTTGATATTTTCTCATCCAAATATTTTGTAAACACTTTTTTTATAAATACCTCCCCAAATGAAGTATTCGGGGTTGGTTGGTAATATCTTCTCTGAACTGCGTTGTAACTCTGAGAATTTGTTCAATACAAGAGTTGTTGGATTTCACTATCGCTGCACTATCTAAATGCAGAATTGATGCTTTGGACCCTACTACAAAATTCTTGTGTCATGTTATGGATCAATAAGTTCCTCCTCACCTGTGCTTTACTTTTTATGAAGTTTACATGCATCATATATGTTTCATGATCTTAATAATAGAGAAAACGAATAGCATAAAATTTGTTTGTTTACACTCTGTGTTCAGTTTGTGTTCTTTAGTGATTGTTTCCTTTCAGTATTTCATTTTGTGTGTTATATTCAGTGCTTGAATGTAATCAAAGGATTCAGAATTCATCTTTGATGCTCTGTTTTCCTCACAACCTATGTTGATACAAAATGAATGGAAAAAGCATTCAAGTAATCCTAATTTTTTTTGCCAACAATTCATACCATATTTTGAACACTTTAATGAGTATTGCAATAGGTAATTTGTATTGACACAAATAATATTGAAGCCTTTCAAAGTTCAGGTCATAAGAATCATCATTTTTTAAACATGGATTACACATAATTCTAAAAATTTATAAGCCTTGGTAATTAACATCATTGTCTGCAACAATGTCATCCAGTGTATCATTATCAATGTTCATGTTATCTTTCAAGTAGTTAATGTTATCATCATCCTCATCTTGACCTGCATCATCTTCATCATCATTGTAATCTGACTGTAGACCATCCATATTGTTACCATATGAATTTGGCTAATCATTTTCTATATCGTCCATATTGTTGTCTTCCATAACATCATCTAACTTTGTATTGTTCTCTTCTTGTGCCTTAACATAACCATCCTCATTATCATCATCGATGTCAATTTCTTCAATGTTCTCTAATCTCGCTCTGTTGTCTTGTTGGTCATCATTATTTTGATCAATATCCACTAATGCATCATCAAATACATGCCTTAATCTTGGATCGTAATGTATGATAAATATCCATTTCGTGTCTAGACTATATTCATAGAAAAATACATGCACATGAATGAGTACATACATATGTTAGACATATGTTATAACAATTTTATTGATTAATAAAGACATCTATATATTTTCAATAAACAATGTATTAATAGATTATTGATCACTAATGCTTCTTCTTTGAGTTAAAGAAATACCTTCTCACAATGAATTGGTAGAACATATGGTTCCTTATCCTCCGGTAGGAAATTTGAGGAATCTATAGAAAAGAATCAGCTATGGGTATCATGTCTATGTGTCCTCTCAAATGCTTCATACCATCTACACTTAAAAATACAGCATTTAAAAGAGCAGTAACCCAACTCAATAATTTCTTGTATTTTCCCAATATATTGTAGATTCCCTTCAATAATATTCTTATCTTTTGAGCTTGATCAACCAAATTCTTGAAGTGAACCATGATGCCACAATCAAAGGATCGTCTATTTACATCTACATGATAATGTCAACCATTTTCCCACACTTTTGGATATTTCCTTGCCAGTGAAAGGCCATTTATTTCGGTTAAAACAAATATAATGATGAATATTAAAATAGTTAACAGTGTCAAAACTGTAACAAAACAACATTTTGTAAAATTCCAACTATACCTTTCTTTCATATCCTCTATACATGTTGATTTCATCTTCTAATATGTTTGAATCTATACCTGCATCTTCTATTTAATTTTGAATTTGTTTAGTAACCCATTATAGTATGTAATCTTTGGCCCATGCCCCTTGTAGATCAATAGCAAATGGGGTATTCCTTGTGTTCAATCTCTTAAAATGCCTCCTTGCTTCTAATGCTTCTTCTCTCTTTTTATCATACAAATCAATCCATTTGTTCATAAATTCCATGTGGTATAGAAAGAAATTGTCGAGTATAGCACTTTCGTCTACACCTATTACATGTCAACATGTTTATTTCCAACTCCAAAGGCCATGTTGTTAATTTGAAAAAGAAATTATAGAGAAAATTAATGATTGCAAGGAAAACAATTACCACATTGATCATGAATTTACTTACTAATTTCTACTTCAACACCATTATATTGTGGTTTTTCTCCATCAATAATATATGATACTTGTTCTTCATCTCAGAAGCATGGCCCATCTTCGAAATCCTTACCAAGGAATCCACATAGGAAGGAAAATGCTTCGTTCAATACATACCCTCAGTAATGCAACCCTCTGGATCTGTTTTTCATTAGACATATATTTTTAGAGTTTTCATATACCTCTCAAAGAAAAAAATCCACCTCATTGATACGACACCTGCCAATTCGATGTCATCGACTAAGTGTATAAGTAAATGGACTTGTAGGTCCATGAAACTTGTAGGGAGATCCTTCTCAAATACACATACAATTTCTGCAATTTCCTTTTTCCAGTTTCACATTCGTGGATCTCCTTGGATGTCACCCACCTAAAATAAGAATAGTAAATTAGTGTGAACATTTAAGAAAAAATTAAAATGCAATACAATCTCTCTATGTCTCTCACTCATGAACATTCCATACAACATACCTTGCAAATGTTGACAATCGACTTATGGCATTCCCCAAGTCAACGGTAAGACATGAATCCCCCCTAATTTCTAATATCATGATATGTTTTCAAACACATTTATCAAAGGTCATTAGTTATTTCTTTCACACAATAGAATATCATGATATATTTAGCACCTAATCAATTTTACCAATAATCTTAAATGATGATATATAATACCTCCATAAAATTATGAAAATCATGTGATATGTCCATAAATTGAAAAATATTTATTTAATGATGACCCATAGCCAGTAGGTGTCCTTATTGAACGTATGACAATTTTTAGTTGGCCTCGCTCTTTCTTTTTCAAAATCCACGGAGCTTCTTCATATTTTTCATTTTCCCTGTTTGGCCACAAATGTTTTCCATCAAATTTGGTACGTGAAAGAGAAATATCCTTTCTCGAAGATAAGGTGTCCTTCTCTTTGCCTACTATATGTTGAAATATTGAATCTAGGACATCTTTTAATATGTTCATAGGATCTAATAGGTGAGGTATTAATAAATTCTTCCAGTATGGGAGCTCATAAAATATGGATTTCCTTTTCATCTCTTCTGGCATATTAATTACAACTTTCTTTGGTTCTTCAATAGAATCACCCCCATTAAAAAAATCCTTCCAAGCTTTCAATTCAACATCTTCATACTTCTTAAACCAATCGGTTGGACCCATAATCACGGAAGGGCCTCTATTATCAACTTTTCCATAAAATTTATTCTTATGGCAGTTTCTAAACCTATAATTTGGTGGTAGAAGAACCATGTTGTTTGCATAAATAAATTTGTGTAGATATTTAGAATACCACCCTTGAATTTGTTCTGCACATCTTGGACATGAAAATATCCCCTTTGTTTGAAACCCTATGATTCAATAAGGTTAATAACATCAAAATAAGAGTATAAAACTAAATATGAAAGTTGGGATGACAATAAATTATGAGTTTAAATACGTTAAAAAATTAGCTTATTGGAACAAACACCAAGTCCTAGGAAATCATGAATAGTCCAAGATAGCACACCATACAACATGAAGGACCTATTTGATGGAGGAAGTGATATGTCATACATTCTTATGCCTTTCCATAGCAGTTGCATCTCATCAATAAAAGGCATAAGATAAACATCCATGTTTTTAACTTGATTTTTTCCTGGAACAATGAGAGTCAACATATGGTGCTCCTTTCTAACACTTGTCCAGGGGGGAATATTGTATAGTATAAATCTGACTGGACAAACACTATAATTTGAGCTCATGAAAGAGAATGGTTCATCTTTGAATTTTCTTGGCCATTTTTCCTCTATGTGATTCAATGCTTTGGAGTCAGTAGGAATTCGCATGATTCCATCTTTACTCCTATTCTTTGCATGCTAGTCCATCAATTGTACAAGTGGCTTGCAAAGAAACATTCATTGAAGTCTAAGTATAATTGGTATGTAACATAAGACCTTCTTTGGAACTATATGACCTTGTACATTTGTATGATATTTCTTCTCTTTGCATACAAGGCATTCTACCTTATGTTGATATTCATCTATGTATAAAAGGAAATAATTTTTACATGAATTAATTTTCTTATAATCAATCCCCAACTCAATCAACAACTAACGTGCCTCTCTGCACGTTCCTCAAGCCTAAAAGCAATTCCAGCCGTACCAGCAATAGCAGCAATTCTAGCTTATCCATGCCCCCGTGCAATATCTCTAAACGTTGTGAAATGCTATTTGTATGAAAGTGAAATATGGTTGGAAGATCCATAGCCTTAAGCCCTGGAGCCTTATTTTTCAAAGAACCTGAAGATGGAGTATTTTTATATATAGTCCTCCTAGAAGCAAGCCCTGGAGCATTGGATTGGTTTGAATAGGGAGAGGGAGGAGTTTTCAACTCAACATTCCACCTTCAAACAATAAATTGAGACATGATGGCGACACATTCTCTTCAGGAAATAATTTTTTTTTTAGTGCCTTGTAAGATTGTCGTAGATTAGATAAATTGAATGTTTGACGTATGATGAACATGTTTGATATTTCAATCTACATTATGACTATTCATATTTAATACATGGTTTTAAAATACCCTTAAAGAAATATAAACAAACTTGATGAATGTTTATGAATTGTGTACACCAATTGACAATGCATTGTAAGAAATAGATTTCAACTCACTTCAGTAGGATGGTCAATCCTTTGTCTGATCAACCAAATGGTGACTTGATTTCTAATAATATTAATGTGCATGCTAGTTTTGAGGTTCTACTTGCACCCAATTTAAACACATGTGTCTTTGTTGGTCACTTGCTGGCTTTTTTCAGCAGGTTTTTATCATCAACATTACATTGGTGGAAATTACCCCTATTGTCATCATTATTGTCAACCATATGATGATTATTGTCATCATTATTTCCATCCCCAAAGAAACTTGTAAGAATTTAATTCGACCCTTCTTCATTCACTGCATTTTCACTATCATGATCATAATCATTAAAGGCTAGGTAGTATGTCATCAATGTATGCTAATCTCATCAGTTGTACAAATTTCTCATGTGGTAGAGTTCTCTTTAAATATGTTTTTTTTTTGCGCTGGTATGGTTTGGATCATCCCGTCCAAATCTTAATAGCCCAGTTGTATCAACTTGGGTATTAGTAGTTTTTCTTTCATTCTCATCTTCTACTTATTGACAAATGAAACCATTATTTAATGTTTGGAAAAAATAATCTAAATCATAAATGTATCAATTTCAAAGAAATATAATCAAATATTGCTTAACAAATGTCATCCCATGTACTATAGTCTTGACCAACCTCTTCTTGAGTGCAATTATTTGTTGTGTTTGGAAGATCCATTGTCATATCCTCTTCCATGCATTGTATTCTTTGTGATTTAACAATTTTAGGTCCACACCCACGTACATATGTTTTTTTCTTTTGCTAGTTGAATAATTAGGTTGTGCACTTATTTTAATATTCATCTGAAATATCAACAACATGCATTAATTTATTTCAATATTGGATAATATACTATAAATTCTAATAATACTTTGAAATAGGATGGACGTATCACAAAATGATTCCTAAGCTAACTCAAAATTTGATTACCTGATGTCATGCGACATCCATTGCATCCTTATTTGATATGACACGATTTGTTTCCATGGCCTCGTCTTTCCCCTATAATATATAATATAGTCAATGATGTTTAGTACACCAATTATATCATCTCAACCAATATGCCATCCAACACAAAACCTCACTTTACTCGTATTTGACATATTGATATCATGTTTTGGATTTGAAAAAAACAACAATATAGTTTATATAACTTTATCTCTTCTATGTTGGAGAATTTGTGAATTCATAAACACCATCCTACTTTGGTTGAGGTTGTGTTATAGCGGCTACAACCACCCCACAAAATTTTGGCCTGCACCTAATTTTGGAGCCTCCCTTAAGAGTTTCGCTTGATGACTACACACCCTCAGGTTCACTCTGTGAGCCCGTGGGAGTCTTTGCATCCACCTTGCTTGTTCATTTCATTCAAGTTTCTGCATGTTGGTGTCTAATTCATGCTTGCGACCATGTTCTGGTTGTGCTCAAAGTCTTCGCTTCGTGTGTACTTGTTGTGTTCACTACGAAAGCATCTGTCGCACTCACACACGGAGTCACATTCACTGTCGCACAAGCGTCGTGACGGTTGATCAATGATCAATCACAAGTGTCGCACTTGTCGCTTGCACCATCGGTCAATCATGTTGAACATGTATGTCTGGACGTTTTGAGTCATTTCGTCGTCAAGTCATGTGAGCGTTTATTCGCATGATCACCTATGCATATTTCGATCGTTCACACACTTAGTCATTTCGTTGAAGTTCTGACGACAAGACTCCCCTCTAACAGCCGGACCATCACCCTGCCATCAACTTGATCGATTGTCACCCAGAACAACATAGAAGCACCAAGAAATCCTTTCCAAGCTACATTGATCGCAAGCAATCCAATCAACTTTCACGCTAACCACCCGGACATTCGGACCCGACAGCCACCCCGGGACTGACTCCCCTCAAAAATTGCGCAAAGGCTACTGACCTTGCCCGCTTTGCTAACTGAGGAAATTGCGCAGACATGCCGGATAGACACCAAGTGCCCATCCCTATCTCCCTCAAAAAATTGTGTAATTTTCCTAGTTAGTCCTCTCGAAAGTCGGCCAGCTGCTCATCCAGGAAATTACGTAGTTTTCATGAGTAGGCCTTCTGTTGGACAGCAGTTCGCTTAGCTCAGAAATTGCACAGAGATGATAAGTAGGCCGGTCTGTCAGCCTCAGTGCAATTTTCCTTACTAGAAACCCCTAATAGCAGACTGTCAGTTCCCTCCAGGAATTCGGTAGTTTCGGCTACCAAGCTCCCAGCAATTGACTGCCTGTTCCCCTTGGGAATTGTGCAGTTTCTACTACCAGTGACCCAGCAACCAACTATCATTTCCCTCTGGGAATTGCACAATTTTGACTACCAGTCTCCTGGCCAGTTCCTCCGAAAAACTACACAATTTCTGCTTGTTGATCCTCCTTGCAACCTGGCATGCTCCTCTAGAAAATTGCACAAATTTTGCCTTCTAGCCCCTGCTGCCCCCTCATTCCAGAAACTCCACAAATTCTGCCTACCTTGCCTTCCTGCAGCCTGATCCAGGTGGATGTTGGTGGCCACCCACCTATCCCATTTGGACCCCCACAATTGTCTCTTTCATCTTTTTTAGTTTCATAAATTGTAGCACAATTTACTATTTTTAGCAGTTTTTTCGGGTCCTGAACTTCCGGAGCCGTTTTGAGGCCCTAAACGACGTTTTTGGGAAATATGGGGGCAACATGGGTCCATGGATTGATGTTTCCCTTCTCAAAGTGGTAGTTCTTGGATAGATCTTTCTAACGAGCTATCATACGCGTCAAACGGAGATCGTATGCCAAAGTTACGACCCTGGGAAATTGATGTACC
>APFE031062605.1:0-41989 GCA_000404065.3 Pinus taeda | reverse complement strand
TCCATTGTTTCTCAATAATAAATAGGCCTTCGAGCCTCATTGTAACACAAGTTGGGAACGGTTCAGAGGCATGTAGCCGCACATCTCTTCTAAGAGATAAGCTACCATCGCCCTAGCTGGTTTATTTCCAATTCTGGTTGTAAGCATATTTCGGTATTTTCCATTAATGAAATGAAGTATTATTTCCACTGCATCTCTTTATTTATGGTTATCACATCTCTGTATTTATGGTTATCCCTGTAATCTATTGCGTTCATGTTTAAATCCGGATCACAGCCCCAACTGTCCCCCCCAAAATTTGCACAATTTTTGCCTTCCATCCAAGCCAGACCTCACGGAACATCATTGTTGGTTTGGATTGCCCATCTTCATCACTCAATGACTCTTACGCATTTTACATCAGCAGTGTCGGGAGCCATCATCCTGCTTCACAACCTTTCTGCCTCTCCTGGTCACCTGTATCCAAAATGATCATGTGTCATGGTAGACTAGGAGGTTTTTTTGGATTTGATGTTGTCTTGTCATGAGTGATTGCGGGCATAGGTACACTGACAAACATGGCGCGACAATGAAAGGGATGAATAAAGGGAGCACATGTAGAAGGATAGGTTCACCAATGGACGAATGAACGATGCATGCGAAGAGATGTTCTCATGAACAAATGATCATGCAAAGATGTGTTCGTGGATGGACGTACGAGCAAACATGCGAGATGTGCTCACGGACGAACAAACGATCGAACATGCACCTTTCACAAACAGATGAGCCTATCAAGCCTTCCAACATGGAAGCAAGGACCAACGTGCCAAAGCATCATCAAGTGAACCAAAGACCATCGAACACTCCACGCACTTTTCCATGAGAAGGTGAATTCGTGCTACACCATGAAGACATCCATCACCTAGCAGCATTGTAGCTCGATATGCACTCCAACAACAACACGAATGTACCAGCACTTTCATGTCAAGTCATGTCATGAGTCGTGTCGCCCACATCTCTACTATGGGCTATGTTGTCAATCAATGTAATGTGGAAGTCCAAGGGACCCACTTGTTGTACAAAGCATCATGCAAAGTCTAAAAGTCATGGAAGTCAAACAGTCATGAGGGTAGTGGAACAGCCACAAGAGTCAGTTTAACCCTTGGCTATAAATACCCCCTCATTTGTACATGAATGGACTTTTCACCTCAACTCCTCCCACATAGCCAAGAGAGTCTGTAATCTTTTCTTTAAGGAGTAAGTCGTGGCTCCAATGCCCCGCTCACGAGGTTAGTGATGTATGGTGTAACGACGTGTCTTGGAACTTTCCCTTAATTCAGAATCCTGCTAACAGGCCAGCACATTTTCACACATGTATTGTAATTGTTGTAAGACTAATCTTGAACACTTGTAATGCATGTTACTTTAACCTGTGTTGAACACTTGAACTATTTCACTTGTTGTAATACATAATATGTTAATGGAAATGTTTTGTATGTTCTGTTAACATTGTCTCGCCTATGGTGGCTATCTCCCTGGACATCAGACAGACCTTTCACATAAAGCTTGTTGTAACAACTGTTGCACTTGTTTGGACTCATCCGTTGAGTGATGTACGTGTTATCTTACCTTGTGTGTTGTGACTACCGCATCTGTATGGACTGCTCCTCTGGAAGTTGTGCACGTCCTGTTGTGTTGTGTGTTCCTAGACGAGTTGGGACTTCATCCCAACCAACTTGGGACTCACTCGCACCCTATCCTCTTACAGTGAAAGAACCATTGACACAAGTACACTAGCATTCACCAAGCACACGAACCTTGTAGAAATTTCACTATAGAACAAACTGATATATGCAATGTCCTAAAGCATAATACTTGTTCTACTTCTGCAAAACATTAAGCGGAAGCATAATCGAATTCATGAGCAACATCAAGTAGAAACATGCATAACTGATCAAGAGAAATAATCACACATAACACAAGATATATCCAGGGAAAGCACCAGCATAAAACCCCAACCATGTATTATCAATCAAGTGGAAATCTTCTTCACAATATAAAAAGAATCAACTCTCAAGCTATCCAGTTCTCAATGAACTATGAAGATATGAAGATATATCTCATGAACCAACCAAGCCCTGTATATAAAGGCTTTACCTATGGTCCAACCCCTATTTCCTTGTGCAGTTTGCTTAGGAAATAATAGCAAAAGCATATGCAATTAATTCCAAACATACCAAGTTAACCAATGGTCCAACTATGTAATCCTTGAGGACACTAGTTCCTCAACCATGCAAAAACTACTTACTATAAATAGTCAAGCATCTGATAGTACATTGGTCCCACATCTAATCCTCAACTGGTCTCTACAGAACTGACATGCAACAGTTATCCATGAGTGAATCCTCAGTTATCTAAAATAATAGTTGTCACATGCATGCAAGCATTAACAAACTATATTTTTTTATTTTAACAACTTGTTAAAATAATCTAACTGGACTTGACTAGTTAGAACTAAGTCAATTGATTCTCTCATTATAGAACTCATACTTATTCCCTCAATCAATGGAGTAAATTAAGGATAAATTCCTCAATCAGTGGGATAACTCATGTGCATGCTCACAAAGACTTAAAATTTGAATTTCCTTAACTAATTAACTCAACTGAATTAATTAATTAATATTTCCAACTGTTGTTAAGACCAAAATTAATTTTACTTCTTATAGATAGACTAGGAACTGTTATAAATAAGAAGGGACCCAGAAATGCTATTTTTTGAAATTTCTATTTTTAGCAGTTTCACCTCTCACCCAATGTGGCCAATGACCTCACTAACCAAACTGCTATTTTTAGACATGCTATTTTTAGCACATTCTAAATTTAACATTCCTTGTTGCACATTTTTCAACACTCCCTCTCAACAAGAAAGGCTTTCTCTCAAACCCGATCCTGTAACTCTGGAATGTTCTGCATGCAACACATCTACTCGGTCCACTTGCTCCAACAACACTTGGAACAAAAACACTCCCAACTGACCACTATGTTGGGCTAGGAACATACTCTGATGCTGAAGCTCTACCTGCTGCTAACAAGTGCTCCCTCTCTAACATCTGCACTCCGGCAACATCTCCATGCATCTCGCACCATTACACACCTCTCTGTGCCACCTAGCACTGTGCAAAACACGTGTGCCTCTCGCATTGTTGCAGCCTGCTAGCTATGCGCTGTCCTGGATTCCCTGCACTGTCACTCTCTCTGCCACTCCATACGCATATGTCTCTACCCAATCAATCAGTTCCTGCTACTCCACATCGAGGCTCCTGTAGCAAGGTCTCATCCAAGAGGTTGGGTATCTCAAGGATCCTGCCCCTCCTCCTTGGGACGATCACTCTATATCACCCCACCTCCTACCTGGAGGCATGGCTGCATGTGATCCCTCAGCCCACCTGGCTTGAAGTTTCCCCCTACTAGAGGTCTCTGCATGAGTAGATGACTCTACTTGATCTCCACTCAGCTTCCCCTGTTGTGGCTGATCCACAAGCTCTTGAAGCTATTGCACCAATCGTGGCTCCTCCACAATCGTCTGAGACTTCTTCTGGCTCTACATGTTGAGAGGTAATATACCCTCCCTCTCAACCACCAAATCTCCATCATTTTCCTTGCTGCTCAATGCTTTGCATGCATCTTGAACCTCAAGAGCATATAGGTTCTTGACACGTGAACCAATCTACTTCATCTGTCTAGTGATGATGTGTCTATGGAAAACATTTCCCTTACTGAAGACTAAATCATAGCCTCTGTCTTCCAACATCGCGATCGACACTAGGTTTCTCTTCAATCCTGGTACATACTTGACCTTATTCAAGGTAAGGCAAGCTCCATGCTCCCTCTAAAAAATAACCATGCCTACACCTGAGACACTATACTTCTCATCATTACCCATCGCTATGAGTATCTGGAGATCTTTCTCCTCCAAAGTACTGAACAAACTCTTGTCGATGATCATGTGGAAATAAGCCCCACTGTTAAGAAACCAACCACTTCCCACCATGGATAAAACCATGCATGCGAAGAGTGTGAAATCCAACTCAAATTGTGAAGCAAGTTCCTCACCTTCAGATCCTTCCCCAGATCCCTTCTTGGATTTCCTCCGTGGACAATTTGCAGCATAATGGCCCACCTCATTACAATGAAAGCATCGCACTTTCAATTTTTCAACCTTCTTCCCATCATTGGAAGAACTGGATTCGTAAAGAGAAACCTTCTCCTTCCCCTTCTTCGCCTTACTCACTAAGGCACAGTTCTCCTCATCATGCATGGATGAAGAACTATCTCTAGTGCTCCATCTGATCTCCTCCTACATCAAATCTGACCATATTCGTTCCCAATCTGGTAGTTTATCTCTTCCATTCATCGAGTCCTGGTAGCTATGCCAGCTCTTAGGAAGGCCAAGGAGTGCTAGACTCACCATATCCTCATCCAATGTCATGACCGCTACACTTGCAAGCTCATCCCTGCATGTGATGAGCTTGGTCAAATACATAGAGATTCTCATCCCTTTCACACTTGATATTTCGAAGTTTTTCCTTCAGTGCTAGCTTCCTCTGATCATTGCTATTCTGATATAAATCTTTCAATATTTTCCACATTGCATGCAGAGTCTCCTTCCCAAGGAGGCTTGAGACAATGTGATCTCGCACTCCCTCCAAGAGAATTCTCCTAGCTCTAGCCACACACTTCCTCCATTCCACCTACTCAGTCTTGTCAGTAGGCTTAGGAATTTCTTGATCAATGAAATCCTTAAGGCCATTATCTTCCAAAAATGCCTCCATGTGATCCTTCCAAGCTATATAGTTTGCGCTGCCATCAAGGGTATACTCAAGCCTCAAACCATAGAACGCCATCGATGAAATAGATGTGATAAGAACTTGAGATCTATATCCTGAATAATAAAGTTTGAATTTCTCCTAATAGTATACTGTTCTTGCTTGATCAGCTGTGCTCCGATACCATGTAGAAATTTCACTGTAGAACAAACCGATATATGCAATGTCCTAAAGCATAATACTTGTTCTACTTCTACAAAACATTAAGCGGAAGAATTCATGAGCAACATCAAGTAGAAACATGCATAACTGATCAAGAGAAATAATCACACATAAAACAAGATATATCCAGGGGAAAGCACTAGCATAAAACCCCAACCATTTATTATCAATCAAGTGGAAATCCTCTTCACAATACAAAAAGAATTAGCTCTCAAGCTATCCAGATCTCAATGAACTATGAAGATATGAAGATATCTCTCATGAACCAACAAAGCCCTGTATATAAAGGCTTTACCTATGGTCCAATCCCTATTTCCTTGCCACAATTTTCTTAGGAATTAATAGCAAGAGCATATGCAATTAATACCAAACATACCAAGTTAACCAATGGTCCAACTACGCAATCCTTGAGGACACTAGTTCCTCAACCATGCAAAAACTACTTACTAGAAATAGTGAAGCATCTGCTAGTACATTGTCCCACATCTGATCTCAACTGGGTCTCTGACAGAACTGACATGCAACAGTTATCCATGAGTGAATTCTCAGTTATCTAAAATAATAGTTGTTGCATGCATGCAAGCATTAACAAACTATATTTTATTATTTTGACAGCTTGTTAAAATAATCTAACTAGACTTGACTAGTTAGAACTAAGTCAATTGATTCTCTCATTATAGAACTCATACTTATTCCCTCAATCAGTGGAGGAAATTAAGGATAAATTCCTCAATCAATGGGACAACTCATGTGCATGCTCACAAAGACTTCAAATTCGAATTTCCTTAACTAGTTAACTCAACTGAATTAATTAATTAATATTTCCAACTGCTATTAAGACCAAAACTAATTTTACTTCCTATAGATAGACTAGGGACTGCTATAAATAGGAAAGGACCCATAAATGTTATTTTTAGAACTTTCTATTTTTAGCAGTTTCACCTCTCACCCAATGTGGCCAATGACCTCACTAGCCAAACTGCCATTTTTAGACATGCTATTTTTAGCACATTCTAAATTTAACATTTCTTATTGCACATTTTTCAACAAGCCTCACTTCTCGAAGGAAAAGAAAACCACTCTCCTATGCTGACAAGAAAGAGTTGAGGCAAATCCTTAAGACAATGGGAACCAGGCCATCATATTGAATGGGACTCCCACACCAAATGGTGTGATGTGTAGTTGGGACTTCATATTGGGGTGATCCCCTGAATGTTGGTGGGTCCAACACCGTCAACATGTTGCTTTGTCTTCTTACCTTTATTGTATCTACAGATTATGTATCTGATTCTATGACCATCCACTTTCCTCTCGTTGATTTGGTAGGTCTACATCATCCACATCCTCTGTCCATGGCCTCCTCTAGATCCTGTAATACACAACACTTCCATTAGTAACAGAACATCTATGCACTTTGTTGTTGCTTCGTCCAATTGGCCAAATGCATATTCGTTCTAAGCTTGGTTGGTTTTCATTGCACCTTTCTAACTAAAATGCCCCTATTTTCAATATATACCCTTTTTGTTAATTTATACTCCCAATATGGCGACATGACACAACTCTTATAAATCTTAGATGAGGATTATGAAAACTAATGGACTACTTTTCTTTTTTTCTTCATATTTTCATTTAATTTAATTCAAACCCTTCATAACATGGAAGCCTTCCACATCAACATTACCAAGTGAAATCCTAGATCCGGGTGACGTCTTGGCATTCAATATTCTTCATGCAGCTTAATTACCCCAGGTACTGCCACCTGCAATGTAGCGTGGAGTCCCAGATCACATTCGATCACGAGAGGAATGTTTTTATGGCTGCAGGACGAGGTAGGCCGCGCCATTAATGCAGGACGAGCCCCGAAGCGGCCTGTTAAGGGTTAAATACATGGCGTCTCCTTTCGTTTATTCCACTTCCAGTGTTCAGGTCTCTGGTTCTAAGTTTGGTTTTCAGTTATGGTGTGAAGGTGAGAATGCGCCCATCTTCAGAGGTAAGATTCAGGCCTGCTCGGGTTTGAATTTGCAGCACCTCAATTTTACCTACGCGCTCCACAGAGGAACTCATTCAGTGGCTTGGGGTAAGTGGTCTATTAACTGCAATATCAGTTTTGTCTGTGTTGCTTCTCGGTCTCGAGCTTCATTTGTCTGCTCATACGGGCCTCGGGTTCAATTGGGTCATTCCTCTGGTTTTAGGCTCTGTTCCTTTGATTTTTCTGTGTCTGTTGGTAATATGAAGCACCAAGGGAAGCGGAATCGTTCGGGTGACCGCCCTGGCAGTGGCAAGTGACCCTCAGTCAATCCTCGTCCCAACCCCGCGCTTTCGCCAATCAACCTCTCTTCCTCTCCTGAGGACCTTCCCCCCAGCAATCCTCCTCACAAGCCGATTCCCAACAGTGCCTTTCAATCCACCCATTTTAAATTCCAAAGCAATTTGAATAGGCCTTTGATTTCTACTCAGATCACCATTCTCATGATGGAAGAAGAAAACCAGGTCGCCCCTCTTTCCTGCATTGTACCCAATCCCTCTCACAGCAGTGAGCGCTCCTCGGCCGAGGATTCTCTGGGTATCAAGAGGGAGATTGAACCTGTTCTGCAGGTTAATTTTCCCCCTATTATCCCTCCCCTGGTTGACTGTGACCAATTTGAAGTGGAGACAGATGCAGGAACCGCCGACAAGGTGATGGAAGGCAAGGTGATGGAAGGCAAGGAGCCTCTCAGTCATGATGGCGCGTGTCAGGATGTCGAGGAGACACATGGGGAAGCAGAGGAAAATGAATAACCTGCGGTGTGGTTTGCCTTTTTTGGTTCTTCGGTGGGTGCTCAGAGAGCATTACCCAGACATTTTGTCCATGGTTTAGCTTGACGGCATCAACTCCAGTTTTTGGTCTCCCACCGACGCAGCGTCTGTTCTCCTCCTGGACCCTCGCTACCAGTTCTGTTCTTCTGTTTCTCTTCTTGTCTATCAATCTCTGTCTGCTTGTAATGCCAATTTAATTGGCTATATGTCTCTGTTTCTCCCCAGTTCTCATAGTAATGGGGCAGTTTTGTAATGTTAATGGCTCTCGGGCTCCCGCCCTTGCAGCCTCCGACATATGTAAAAATATTTTGATCTCCAGTTAATAGAATTAGTTGTTACAAAGAAAAAAAAACATTACCAAGTGCAAACATGACAATGAATACAAATTAGACTAAAGGAAAAAATGCAATATTATACGCGCCAAATTAGGAACGACTATCACCCAATTTTTTGCCCCAAACTGACTACATTTTTTAACCAATATTGGGTTAAATATGGCACTAATGGCGCACAAATTATCGTTAACTATTCAACCAAATAAATAAATAAAAATAAAAATAAAATCCCTCCAATCTACAATTCGTGTGTGAAATGTATAAATCTATTGTGTATCCCGACTATTCAACCAAAACAATGTAATATGTTCACCATATTTCCATTCTCATACTCACCAATTGCAAATCTAGGGAGATTTGAAGTTCTGCATGGAGTTGGAGCAGACAACAGTTGGAGCAATGCGTTGAGGCTATGAAAGATTTGTTGATGGTGGGCAAATATATTGATGAACCTCTACTCCCCTATTGTGGATTTCAATCAAAAAATTTGATTTGTGGGTGTGATTCAACCTCTAGCAGTCACAAGATCAATTTGTGCATCTCATTCACCCCCTACTAGAGATGAAAATCAAGCCCATGTCTATCCATTTTGCACTATTGTTGTTTAAAATAATTAAACTGAAGGGAGAAAAATGTAGGGAGCAAACATAAGAGATTTTCCACATTTTAGAGGGAAAGAATTCGCTCTAGGACACCAAAAAATGTCAAGCAGCAGCAAAGGGAAATGAGAAAAGAAATCTGATACTTGCGAGAATGAGGTATTTCATAGTCAATTTATAGATTTCTAAATGTTCCCATTTATTTTTTGAATTGTCTTTTTAAGTTTTTAATTTCAAAATTATAAAAGAAGAAATTGGGGTTTATTTTTTTATTTCTAAATTTAAAATAAAAATTATTACTGTACATATATAGGGACATGATAGTGAGAAACTGAAAGAGGAAATGGCTTCTATATTAGGGGTAGAAGCAGAGAAAAAAAATAAAAGGTATGGACTTGTCCATGCTTGCCAAATTCGTCGAAGAACGTACTAAAGGGAATCAATTGATTCCCCGTCAACTAATGGATCGAGCAAAAGCTCTAGGAAAAAAACAATCACAATAACCTCTAAGAATTTGGAACGGGAAACAGAGACATCCAATGTCCCACTTGCTCCTGGGACACATATTTTTTTCCACCACCAGTACATGTTATGCATCTTTCATTGGTACATATGAAACTAAGGTAGAATATGATGTTATCTTTGGGAATATTAGAATAGCATATGTCAGGAAAGTGTTCAATCATAGGTTGAAGTAATCATTCCTTCAACGCTTCAAAGAGAATCTACATCTTCCATTATAGAAGATACCCATGCACCTTCCAAATCTAGTCATCCATGACATGCATATTGAATTTGGGACAGGTTGGTCAGTAAAGCAAGTAAAAAAACAAATGACTCAAAACTGCAAGAGATTATGTTGCAACCAAAACAAAAATATAAAACAAATCCTTCTTGAGCTAAGGGCCAAAAGAATGCTGATTGATGTAAGCGTGAAAGTATGGAAATAGATCATGAAAGCATATGATAGAGAAGATGCACGAAATAAGTTTGACAAGGAGAGTACACAGGTATTTAAATTTGGTCATGAGATTATTTCAAATTCATTAAATTAAATTTTTTATTTTACTAGTGCATAATTAAATTGAATTACTTTATGTTTCAGGACAAGGCCTTAAAGGTCATACTTGCCAAATATTGTGCCACACATCACAGTGGCCAAACAGGTTTAGATGCCTCAATATGCAAATTAGTAAGTATATTTAATAATTTGAAGAAAATAATAATAAATAAATAAATAATGAAAAATAAAAATAATAAATGAATATAATAATAAATAATAATAAAATAAAAATTGTACAAAAACACAATGGTTGGATATTAATTACTTTAACTAGTCCACCTGCCATGTTTTGACAAGAGCAACAATACGGCCAGTATCCATCACAATTGGAATTTGATATGATACAAGAGAAAAAGTGGTCTGATTTTGTTATCTAGATGGAGAATAAGGTATCATTAGTTGACTTTCAATAACTTAGTTGGATTTCGTAACGTTAATATGTCAATTTGCATTTCTTGTGTTCAATTGTTTATTTATATGTAGCTTGAGTTATTTTGTGCTCCCATCGGTCATAGCACACTTATCAATCACCAACCTTTCACTATGATCAAGTCCTTATAAATCATTATCTAATCATGGCTTTGTTAAGTCCTTTTCCAAAAACCCTAGGCCAAAGGAGAGATGCAAGACCATGTAATATGTTGTAGCTCCTAGAGACAACCTTTGGGTTGAAAAGGCCAATGCCTAGGACATCCATATAATTCCTTGAAATATTTGCACACTCTGCTCAAAACTAAACCGATATTTATACATTTGGATGATATATTTTCCCAAAGAAGAACCTCTAGATGTAATGTGAGGTAGTTCTTGGAAAATTAACAAATAAGTTCAATTGACCTACTTATCTATGATTTCAGACTTAAAATTGACGTGGTAGTATAGTTAGAAGAACATTAAGGAGTTTGATATTTAAACATAGGGCTAAACTGAACCCTATGCATTAGGTCTTCAACAGAGAACACGAAATGAAAGAAAATGATATGAAGAAACTATGGAGCGCTTCATTAAGGTTTCTTAGATAAAAAAAGATAAAGGTATCTCAACTATTAGCACAACATTGATAAATTTGCTAATGAAAGAAACCAACAACTTCATTACACAGGTTTCAGAAGAAGAATAAAACAAATGTAAAGTTACAAAGAAAAGAACACATATTGTAAGCATCAGATACGATGAATCATTTGAAACTTCTCCATTAACCTCCCAAAAGAGTTTGAACACATCACAAAGAAAAACTAGTTAGAACTTGTCTTTGAAGCCAAAAATTCGAATCCCCAATGAGTTCTCCTATAACATTTTTAACAAAAAGGATCATGTTCAAGAATAGTTACAAAGACATGTTAGAAGGTACAATTGTTTGTTTAGAAAATTGTCCTCTTATCCATTTTTTCTAACTATCTCTTAACTAAAATAGATACATCATAAAAAAATTAAAGGCCATGTGCCTAAACATTCACATGGGTAGAGGAACTTGGCCCCTAGGGGCCAACACTTGGGTCTTCAGGCTCAGTTGTAGATTACTGAATGAGAGTTTTGCATCTGTCCCACATATTTTTGTCTAGAGTTGAGCATTGATACATTCTATGAAAATCCATATGTAGCTCTAATAGCTTGGTGTACTCTGGAGTGGATTCAAACAAATTTTTTATTAACCAAAATAATTGGAAATCCCTCTACAGGAAGTTAACTATTATATTGCCTTTCAATACCATAGGCTTATCCTACAAAGAGGTGTCCATTCTACACTTTGTTGTTGTTAACTCATGCTCATAAGCTTCCCAGGAAAATAAACTTCCATCTATACCCCAACAGGTTGGTAATCGAGCTCTCTGGCTCTGATCAAACTTGGAGTCAAAAGTGGTTACAAAACTAATCAATACCTATAATTTTTTCGCAGCCTAAAAACACACCTGATTCTTATCAATACCCTTATTTATCTCTAAAATTACCACAACCCTTTCAACAATGTGCATTTCCTTCAAGTCTGCTCGATATTTTTCATTTAAGAATTTGATAGCTTTTCTGGCTCTTTGTGCTTCTTTTTTAGTTTCTTTCTTGCGTGCAGCCAAAACTTCAGTAATAGTAGCAACTATTGCCCTTTCTTTTGCAACAACCTAGAAAATTTCCATGTAGCCCATACTTGTTGGATGATATCATCCCAAATGACATGTCTAGCATCAATTAGGGATATATTCCCTTTTAGCTTACTTTTTAACTCCTTTACCTCCTCCTAAGTTGTCTTGTACTTTTCAGAAGTTTGATCTGCCTCCAATTTAGCTGATTTTAGTTACTTTTCTTTAGTCTCTTCTTGAAGAAAGGTGATTTGATCTTGAATTTTTTCATTTCTACGTCGGAAATGTTAAGCTCGGTCATCACCTTTGTCAGCTTTTCTGAAAGATCATCTAATACGATAGGAACTACAATTGTGCAAACATGGTCTCCAATAGTGCATTCTAGGTCTTGAACCTTCTCCTTAAAGGATGTTTCCTCTTTGCTCCTATCAATCAGTTGAAGGGTTATTTGTTCCTTTTATTTATCTACATAAGCTACTTGAGTAGTGTGCATAGGCTCTATTGTAGTCATTGTTGGCTTATGTTTTAATGACTGGACATTAGCCTATGTTCCTTGTCTTATGGATTTAATTTCCTCTCTATCCTCTGGGTTAACACCAGTTTGACAATCAGCTCTTTGAAACCCTCATTTCCATACATAGAGTGCCTTAGAATGTGCCTTTTATTTCTTAATTTTGCTAGAGGCATTTTCTAGAAGTTTCTTCGCTTTGTTAATTGACAATGAGGCCTTGCTCAGATCATGATATATCATCTCACCAATCTACCTATGTAAATTAATCTTGACATGCAGAGGGACATATGCATTGTTGATGGATAATTCCACAGTTTTAAACTTAGTCCCTATAGGGAGTAATTGAGCAGTAGGATGCAATAAAAAAAGATTGAGCTGGTTCTTCTCCAAGACCATTACAGAAAGCTATATGGTCTAAGAAGAAGATGATACTTATTTGGTTAGTTGATCCATCATCACTCCCTTTTCTCTTTGCATTTTTTCTTAACTTTTGTGATAATCTTTTAATGTTGCATCTAGAACAAAATAACTCCCTTCCACTGTAGGCACTTTCAGGTCTGTGGAGCTGGATGGTACAATCTGCTCTAGGTTTTCTAAGATCCTATGAAAACCTGGTTTATCAAAGGTGTTTCTTGTTAATTTCACCTATATTCCCTCTTTATCCTCAAGTTGTATCCTATCCTTATTGATATATTTACCTCCTCCACATCTATATCCATTTCTTTAGGAGTATTCCTTTTTTAAATTTTCTCTTTGGTTGAGGAGGTCTCAATCTCTAATTTTGAACTAATCGGTCAAGCCTCTTGATTTTCCTTCCACTCTATTTCAGGCCTGCTTTCATGGGTATATGGGGCTATGTTGACACTCGTTCTCCTACTAGAAATAATATGACGAGGATCATATTTCCATCTCTCTCCCAACTCAAAATGGAACTCCTTAATCTTGTCTTCAACATAAGTTAGAGCTTCTCTAGAATTTACAATGAATGGACCCACAATATTTCCTAACTTGAACATGTATCTTTTACACCTAGGAAGGAAATGAAATTGGTCCACATATAATCTTTGTATAATAGATTCCAAAGAGAAAACCCTCATGGGCATAAAGATTGGCAATCTATAGGGTTTTTCATCAAATCGATATATCCTGATCTCAGTAAAATCATCAAACAAATACCAATCTCCCACTTTGGAATCCTTACTCAGTTGCAGTAATCGATTTTTTTGTGGGAGGATCCTTGCGAGTGGTGAACCATTCAGGATAATGTAGACGATGGCCATAAAAGTAGACAAAAAAATCAGAAAATCCCTAATTTTCATGCTTTCTTTTGACTATATTTGTCCATTCAATCATGGATTTTCTTTGGTTTATAGAGTCAAAAGTGCTTAGACCTAGGTACTCAAATTTATCCATATGAACATATAGGAATAAGTATACCAAAATGGAGGGATATCTAAAGAGATGGGAAATGTGGAACTTCCCAAACTAGAGATTAATGGATTTAGCTAGGAATTCAAGTATGTCTAAATAATCAGTGTGATCTAACATGTGGCTAAGAAACCGTAAGGTTGACTTAGTCACATTGGTGGTTTCGTTTTCCCCAAGTAGCACCAAAATTGAGGTTGAGACCTTCTGGGCATCTTGAGAAAAGATATACATAGGATAGGTCTCAGCCGACTAAGGAGTTGGTGAATGTGGAACTTCCCAAACTTGAGATTAATGGATTTAGCTAGGAATTCAAGTATGTCTAAATAATCAGTGTGGTCTAACATGTGGCTAAGAAACTGTAAGGCTGAATTAGTCACACTGGTGGTTTTGTTTTCCCCAAGTAGCACCAAAATTGAGGTTGAGACCTTCTAGGCATCTTGAGAAAAGATATACATGGGATAGGTCTCGGCCAACTAAGGAGTTGGTGTCCCTTGTAATGATGTTATTGCAAACAAGGCTAGTTTATTCTCTTTTGATAATTGAGTGAATTCTAGAGCCACTGATTTTTCATTGAATGGCTTTGGGTTTTTCAAGATTAGGGAAACAAAAAGCCTTATGAATGAGGTTAGAGGTGACTTCAAGGATAACTTCTCTTGTGGAAGATGCAACATAGTTTCTTTGAGGGACGTATGTAAAATACTGCCAAGTCATGAACTTAAGAAAGTGATAAGTGGTTGGGGCTAACATATAATACAGATCAAAATTAACTATGTCAAAAAATCTCATTTGCTTAGAAAATTTCTCCAAGAGTCACGAGGGAACTGGTCAAAGCCCAACGGCCACCTTAGGTCATGTATCTCTACTTCAATATCCATCAGGGGTTCTTGAGTAGAGGTGTTAGAGGTTGCAGGCTTTGGTGTGGTTTTCTGATACTTATTTAACTTCAACATGATTATAATTAGGTTTGGTGAGGTGTATAAGTACCTAAAACCAGAGGGGAGCGGTGGAAGTCAGACTATGTTTTTCACGAGCTAACTTGGACATTAGAAGTGAGGTGTTTTGCGGTCTGAAAGGGATGGGGAATGAGCAAGACTTATAAATAAAACATTTTTCTCATTTGAGTTCGATAAGAGTTGGAAATTTGATGGAATGAATGTAAGATGGGAGTAATGACGTGACAAAGAAATGACGTGGGTAATGAGGTAGGTGAATGACTCAGGGGGTGGACAACGGAAAACATAAGGTGGAGTGGGGCTAATGTGGCAAGGTAAGGTGGCATGCAAGCTCGCTTGGCACACTCACCTGACAAATGGAAAGGCCACATTACAAGAACGGGGGCGGTTTTGAAAATTGTTTATCGCGGTTTTGAAAATTGTTTATCGCCCTGTGCTACCCACACTCACACTTTTCCAAAAAATGAATCTAGGTGGCACAATAGATCATAGTTGTTGATAAGTTGATCGATAGGATTACAATCCCGTGTTGCACTGCCCCCTACCTAGCTTAACGGTTATGCAACTTAGTGCAACACATTTGTGTATGATGCCAACTAACCTATGCCAATTCATCATTGAAATTGCATGACACTTAATCATTGGTACTCATTGATGTGGACCCATTTTTAGAAACTTGTGCTTGGGCCTATTGGTTTGGAAATAGCAAGAAAAAAATGTGAGTGTGCTAACCCAAATAATTCCCCCTCCTTTGTTTTCATTTTATATTCCTCCTCCCTTCCCTTTTAGTATAATTTTTTGGAAAAGCTCAAATAGCTAAGTACAACATAATATATAACCAATAGATAACAAACCAGATTATGTGGGATTTATTATGGATGCTTGGGTTGAGAGCACATTGCATGGGATAGATTATGAACCTAAGATACATGTGTTGAGGAGCATGGGATGATTTACTTGGAAAGCAAGAAGCCTTGTGATGAAGAGCACTTGACACTTGAAAACCATGCTTAGAGAGTGCACCACATAGGGATTGGTCTCTTGATGTGTATACCTTGGAGAGTGAGCACTTCATTTGGAGACCTTACCTTGTGCATTAAATTAAATTGCTTGTGTAATTAGCCCACTTTACCAATGTTGGCCTCCCTCACCTACTCTGTATAGAGAGAACAGAATGTATTTGTCTACATTGTACTCATTATTCCATCTATATAATTGTCATGGGGAGTTCTTAGTTCTTGTGTGATGCAATAGAGGAAGACCTAGAGTTTGTGATGTAAACCCTAGAGAAGAAATGAAGATGATTGCTAGCATTAGGGATGATCTTGAGTCTTAGCAATTATTTTCAATATGGTAGGATGAAGGGTGTATTGAGGTCTAAAACATTTGTTATATATATATATATATATATATATATATATATATAATGAATTAAGAAGATATGTAGGAACATGGCTATTAGAATAGGAACACTTATGACGTAGGCTTGTGTTGGAGCATGTTTGAACTTTGAAGGCCTAGTTTGAAAGAAAGGATCTAAGTAGAGGGTATTTTATCTTGTCAAAGGGCTTCTTCCTCATTGTAACCTCATTTAAAAAAATGAATCTTTCTTTTGATGGGCTTAGGATTTGGGTCTGTTGGCATCCCCTATCTCCTTATTTAAAAGGGAGAGCTAACCTACTAACTCACTAACTTGGTCCTCTTGCATTTGCATTTCTAATCTAGTTTAATTGCATTTACATTCTAATTACATTTATAACTTGCATTTCCTTGCACTACTACTTGGTCTAAGTTGCACTTGAAAAACTTATTGTCTTGTTTCATTTGCAAATGTGATCTACATAGTCTTTCTACTCATTGTTAATAATCTCGTTTGTAATTTAACAATTGTGAGATCTCTATAAATTTCTTGTGAGTTCAACCATTTAAATAAGTGAGAACATCTAATAAACACACTATTACCTAAAGGTATTGTGGGATTTTCTCTAATATATGAACATCTATTAATGTTATTGTTTCATTGAGGTAATTTCTAATTGTTTCGTTGAGCATTGTTATTTTCTTGCAATCTTGTATATTTGAAGTGCCTCTTTCATTTGTGATTGCAAACACATTTCCATTAATTATCTTTAAATCAATTTTGATGTCATTGTCTCATTTGAAGCAATTGTATTTTCATCCTAGAATTTAGCCTTGCATCCTATAAATTTACCTCCAAGCCTAATCTTGGTTGATAGAAATTTTTAGGGCCACCTTCTTCATCTAATTTGAGAGGCTAGACCCTCATTCATGGTTAACACATGTGACCTTGCAGTTTTCAGGGCCATAATCCCTGCAACATCGGAGGCACTTGGGTAGCTAGAAGCAAGGGGAGGTATGGTTAATAAATCCCTAGATTTCTTCTCCGGGCTTTCTCTCTACAACTTGTTTTTGTGACTAACTTCAAAACAATTGAAAAGAAGGATTCATATAGACTAGGCATTTAACTAAAAGTAACCAAGATCTTGCATTCCACCTAGTTTAGTTTTGTATTCCATCCTTATAACTTTTCATCTCTTATGTCATAACTATCATTGTGGGTATTATATCTTCCCCACAATATTTTATTATTGTTATGTAGCCATCTTTGATTATATTGCTCATTGTCTATTTACATTGTCATTCTTGTCTTGAGCATTTTCTTGAAAGTACAAGTTATTTATGTTGTGAAATTTGTTTTTATCTTCTCATATTTGATATTGTGCCATTTCTAAGACTTCTTGCAGGATTGTTGTTATTGTAACTTGAACATCTATTTAGTCTCTAAATTTCCATTGAGCATTGTTAAGGCACTGGCCTATCACCTTTACATCTTATATATGCGTCATTTGATATTAATTGTAATCCATTTTAAAACATTGCTTATAAACTCTTAAACTTTCTTTATTTAATTATCAAATTGCAATAATAACAATTGCATTGCCCTCATATCTCCTAGACTTGTTGTTCCAACAAGTTTCATCCTTTATTTTTCACCTTTTAGGGACTAACCCCTTTGACTTAAGTAGAAGAAATTCTAAATGGAGTGAATAGGGATTAGAGTGACAACCCATGTTGTAAGCATTGAGCCTAAGGTGTACACTTTATGCGACAACATTTTTTTTCAAACCAAGCCTTCATTATTTTTTGCAATGTTACATGGGGGCGTGTTATTGAGGGTAGGAGACATGTTCCCAACACTCCTCAAACTCCTAGGACATGGGTACTTCAAGAAGTATGTTCCCCACATCCAACCTCATGATACTTTATATCGAGAAAGTAGACTTTCATATCTCATTCATAATTCAACGGACCTAACAATTTTCAAGGTTTTAGAAGATGGTTTCTTGGCATATGAGGTGGACCTACCTTGGATGATGAGCACCAGGCAATAGGAGGAAAGGAGGCTGACAAAAGGAGCATTGGGATCAAATTCCATACATTAGGAGAATGAGAACTTCACTTGAGGATGCTTGGGTTGAGAGCACATTACATGGGATTGATTATGGACCCAAGATACATGTGTTGAGGAGCATGGGATGATTGTCTTAGAAAGAAAGAAGCCTTGTGATTCTTGGATCTTTGAGTCTGGATCCCTGTAAAAGCTTGGTAATTCCTGGATCTCTGAGCTTGTTATCACATTTAAAGTCTCGAGGTTAGCTCAATTGGGGCTTTAGGGTCTAATTTCTGTTAAATTCTTATGAGTGTTGCCATTTGTTTTGGCAGTGCCAACTCTAACAATATAAAAGAAGGTGTTTCCAAAACAAATGGCAGTGATTACTATGCATTTTTGTAAGGGAGGTGTTGTCAAATGTGTTGACACCATGTGATGAAAAATATCTCATCTGACAGGTGACATTATAAAAGTCCTATGCTATAATCATTCTTTACTCGTCAAATGAGATTTGCCAACATAAAATGTTGATGATCAAAGTAAAAATGGGCATGATGGGTATGATGTATGTTTGACAGTTTTATTCATTTTATTTCCACCCATCAGTCTAAATTTCCATATTTTTACAACTAAGGTTATAACTTCTTTGTGTTTCTCGTCTTGGGTTTCCGTGGAAGTAGCTCTCGATTGTTTGTTCAAAAAGCAATGCCTGATCAGTTGTCGATTCTTCAATCGTTTTGTGATTTCCAAATCAATTCACGAAGGTGGGAAAGGGTGGGCCTTTGTGTAGGGATGAGCCAAATGGAGCATAATTTATTGAAGCTTATTCATAATAGTATGAGTGGTTTGTGCAAGTGGGATTGACGGAGTATTTTCCCAGGCTCCAGGGGTTCAATTATAATGTTGCTAGGTCCTTCACAAAGGGGTTTAATGGGAAGTTGGTTACTCTTGATGGCATTTCGTTCCTATTTATGGAGGAATTCATTGCTAATGCAATAGGCTTGCCTATTTATCGGGATAGATGGTTTAAAAACCAAAACCTCTGGGAATCAACATCGCAGTTTTCCTGAAGGAAGGGCACCAAAATGGAAATTGGAGGATGAATGTGCAAAGAACATGGCTCAAACCCACCTGGAAAGACCCCCTAAAGTTCATACATATGTATTTTACGTGTGATGGAATGTATCATAGGATTTCCATGTACCACTTCAAGTTTTTGGCTCATTTGGATGGTCAATTAAGATTGAACATGCCATTTTTATTGTTAAAGAGTCTTATGAAAATGTCTGCAAAAGTTAGAGAAAACCCCAAGTCCTCCCCCCATTGCAATTTTCATAAGGGTTTGATTAAAATATTAGTTGTCAATCATCTAAGTAAGATATGAAGAACTTGGGATCATTTCCTATCTTGGGGAGGGTTTTTTGAACCAATCACTGCCAAATCAAAAGTCATTAAGGGTAAGAAACAGAGAAAGGCCAAGAACCATATCCAAAAACTCGAAGCTCCAAATAAAACAATTTCCTCTGTCCTTACCAAAAGTAGGAGAAATGCTTCTCTAGGTAAACAAATAGAAGACATTGCCTCTTTTCCTGTGGTAGAAAAGAATGTATGTAAGAAGGACCAGAAGGGTTCTTGAGAAAAAAATTAGCTTTCCCTCAATAACAGTTTCCAAAGGTGCTAGAAGATTACCATACTAATATCCTAACAGTAATAAACAAGAAAGGGGCTCAGGGGTTAAACTCAGTTATATATAGGACTTAAAATATCAAACCCAATCATCCAAATAGGCACAAAAGAAAGACAAGAAAGAGGTTACCCTAGTTGAGATGTATGGTATGAGAAGACCCCATACAAGGCCCACAAATAAACTTAGGATCAACTCTAAATTGCATTAGAACCCAACTTTGAAAGAGAAAGTCATTGTTATTGATGATATACCTATGAAGGATTTGATAATCAACAAGGAGGAAGCTTCAAATTCCTCTAAGAAGAAGAAGACTAGAAAGCATAGTAAAAGAGAAAAATAGGACCCCAAGGCAAAGAAAATAAAAAAGACAAAACAAATTGAAATAAGCAACATAGACCTTTTGTTAGAAGCAGCATAAAAAGTTAAATAAGTATCCCAAGATAGTGTTATTAAATGTTCTAGCAACGCTAATTTTTTATCTATTTTTATAGTGCTATCAAATGTTTTAGCAGCACTGACCTTTAATATGTTTTTGAAAGCGCTGCCAAATGTTTCAGAAACACTTTCACTGTTTTGATTTCGACAACACATATACCCAGATATTGTGTCAACACCTAAAATGATACTCCTCAGCAACATAGTTTTGAATGCAATAAGGATATGGACTTTGTCAAAATATTTTGGGAGAATATCTATTGCACAACAAGCACTACATGATAAGGACATAATACAGATCAAAGGGAAATTACCATTTTGAGCGGATCAGTCAACATCAAAGAAGGATTTTGAGGTAAGAAATCGGGGATTCTCCATATTTTGTTGTAGTTTATTAGTGACTTGTTTGGATCCACATCTTCAACAAACTTCACAACTACAGGGCCACTTTTTGTTGTCATGAATTACCAATGCATCAATTTTTCCTTGTAAATGTATTTTCAGTATCAGTTTTAATAGATTAAAGATATATACATTTATCTTTAGTATTTTGTAATTAAAGCCACCCAACAACTATGGGTTTCAGTTTGTAAAATTCTATAAAGCTGTGAAAAACGAATAACCAAAGGTTGGTTTTTTTTTTAAACAAACTTATGTTGTGTATGTTTTATTTTTTAGATTAATAAGATTTTCAAGGAAGAAGTATTAAATTTTTCATGTCTCAGATTCCTTTTGTGGTGTTTATTAGTCTATTTCCTTAGTTATGTTTCTTTCCTATGCAAGATTTCATGGATGTTAAGTCTTCATATTTGATCTAAACTTAAGTTTCGTGGAATTCATCTCTGCTGAGATGCTATACTGTTATGAGATTCAAATATTTTCACCATTTTTGTTAAATTTGCACATAACTCATTGTGATGCTCTATTGTAATGGTGTGTTCTTTTTTCCTGACTACCAGCTTGATAATCAAAGGTCTAAGTAAACATTATCATATTTGCTATAAATGATGACATACATCAAGTCTTCTTCTCTCATATTTAGAGCAATACTATGTTTATATCATCAACATGGATCATTGTGAAAATAAATATAAAAGAAACAATGATGTCTATAAAACTCAATGATTGTATCCAATGCAATTCATTAATCAGTTGTTAATGCAATGCAATTCATTTTTAACAAAAATGAGTATTTTTTTCATTAAGTTCGTGCCCAGTTGCGGAAAATACTCGGAAGAGTTACATTGTTGATTTTCTCTTGCGCATTTGGAATTCCAAATTGCATCTATATACCCCATCCCAAATTACAGCAAACACCCCAAACCGACTAAGTACTCTTATTGTTCTAGATGTATATACGCAACAAACTTGTTGATTTATTTTTGGGAATTTCGAATTCCAAATAACATATATCTACCCCATCCCAAATTACAAAAAAAGCCCCAAACTAACTAAGCACTCTTATTGTTCTAGATGTATATACGCAACAAAATTGGAACAACATCCACGTACACTTAAATCCTACCATTAGAATTAAGTCGAATCAAAATCTTCATCAGGACGATTGAGATCAAAGCCCACAAGATGATCACCTAGAGTGCTTAGAGGATGATTGAGCTAGAAGTGAAAGTCCATGATAATGTTGCACAAAACCTCCACTTCATCTTGTAGATGACTAATTTTCTTTTGTTAGCCCTCCATTGATTTTGTATGGACCTTATCTTCCTCCTACTGCTCATACATTAATCCCTGCAATTCATAGATCTCTGCATTCATCTCTTCATGGACTCTATGACAATGGTCACAGATAGTTAAGACAAAAGATTCAATCTCATAACTAGAATGCATAGGTGATAGATATCGCAATGCAAACTAAATACAAGAAGAGTAGTTCAAAACTGGACAAGATAAACCAACTACCTGCATCAAAGGAAATTACCTGGCCGATCCAAGAAAGAAATGCAAGACCATATCACCCCTTCCCAAAACCCCACTTTTACCTTTCTCTATATTATAGTTCAAAAATTCGAGAACACCAGAGGTTGTTCGATGGAGCACCAAAGAAATTGAGCCAAGAATGCAGAATCTCGCCTTTGAATCTTCTGCTCTCAACACAGCCAATCCTTAAATTACTCCTACAATATGAAATCCACAAAAGCAGAAGAGCCTATGGAAGCTCCACAAAAAATTCCCAACATTCCCAAGTGTTCACCGCTCAGCAAAATGAAGCCATGTTTCCCTCAAGACTTAGAGAGTTGATGACCCTTGCCCAACGATGCTTATTAGAAATTGAGGAATCTATGCCTCCTATGCACCATCTTAACTCCATTCGAAAGAACATCTCCATGTGTGACTGAAGACTCAAATCACTTGAGGCAGGTTCCCAAAGACAAATAATTAACTTCCCATTCCTTGAAGAGACATTTTCCTTGCCTGCCATGGTATCTACCTCACTCTCCTATTTAATATTCATCATATCCCATGGGAATGGCATGTTGGAGAGGGTAATTAAAATGAGATTTGTAGATGTTAAGCGAAAAATGACAAGAGCCATGGTTAATTTTAATGAATTCCACACATGTGCATGTGTTTGAGCCTTGTAGTTTATCACGACTTTTGGGTACAGGAGGAGTCCTTTCATCATTATAGATGTCACCATATTTCTGAGGGTGCTAATTAAATCATAGTCTAACAAAGCCAATGATTAAATATTGAGGAATGAGGGGGGAGTGAAGGTATGGGAATTGGGGAAACGAATTTCCACCGATTAATTTAGTTTCAACAAAATGGAGAATCCATGGGACGAGGGAGGGGTAATAAATATACTTCATAGACATCGATTAGGTGATGATAGTTTGGTCAATGATTCCAATGGTTTCTACTTGTCCTTCCTCCAAGAGCCAAGCTCTGTTGGCCAGGAGGTCATCATCACCATTGAGACTCCAGAGGATATGGTAGGGGGAGTAATTAGAGAAAGATCCCATAATACCAATGATGCCATCAAATAGAAAACTTGACATATTATCAATTGGGGGAGTATTTGTTCTAATATGGCGAATAATCATGAAGCAGTCACCTAGGATAGTTACATCTTTGATGCCCCTTTTGGATGCTAAGGTTAGCCCCAAGAAAATCTCATACATCTTCGCCTAATTGTTGGATTTTCTGCCAAGCCCCCACAAGAATTTGTCCATAATTATTCCCTTTGGATTCAAAAGAATCCCTCCCCCTCTTACCACCCCTGGTTTAATTAAATTATTAACTATTAATCACCTAAGGAAAATTGGTAGAAACTGGGAGCATTTCTTAGTTTGGGGAGGGTTTGTTGAGTCAGTTTTTGCGAAGCCTAAAACCAACAAAAGAAAGAAAAAAAGAAAGGTTTACAACCCCATCCAGACTGTTGAAATTCCAAAACAATCAACCTCCTTTGTCCTTACCAGAAACAGAAGGAAATATTTTGTAGACAAATGCATTGAAAATCTTGTTTCAATTCTTGTGGTAGAAAGGGTATATGTAAGAAAGGGTAAGAGGGTTCTTGAGGAAAAGCCTTCAACCTCCCATCAAGAAAAGTTTCTAGAGTTTCCAGAAGAGAAACTTACAAATAATTTTCGTAGTGATAAACATGAGGAGGGTTTAGAAGTAAAGCTCAGTGAAACAGGGGATTTAGAGGGTCAAACCAAATCATCCAAACCTGTACAGATAAATAAGCAAAAAGAGGTTACTTTAGCTAAGATGTATGGGATGATAAAACCCCATACAAGACCCACAAATTAGATTAGACCCAACCTTGAAAGATCAAGTCATTGATCTTGATGATACACATTTGAGGGACTTAACAATCAACAAAGAAGAAGCTTCAAGTTCCTCTAAAAAGAAGAAGATCTAGAAATAGAGTAAAGGAGAAAAACAGGGCCCCAAGGCCAAAAAAAAAAGACAAAACAAATTAAATCAAGCAATGTGGACCTCTTGTTAGAAGCAGCAGAAACATTGAAATGGACATAAAAAAGGCAGTGTTGCTGGATGTTTTGGCAGCGTTGATCTTTGCTTTTACTTTTGACAGCACCATCAAATAGCTCGGTGGTGCTTCCAGATAGTTTTCTGATGCTTTCATTGTTTCGGTTTTGAAAGCGTATACCCAGATATTTTGTCAGTGCCTGAATAGTACTCCCTAGCAACACAATTTTAACAGGGATAAGGATATAGATTTTATCAAATATTTCTAGAGGATATATTTATACAATAAGCATTATTTTGGAAAGATAAGGTAAATTCGGGACACAGATCAAAAGGAAATTGCTATTTTGAGCAGTTCATACAATATCAAATCAGGATATTGGGGCTATAAACAAGGGGTTTTCTAGATTTTGTTCCAAATTGCCAATAACCATATTAGATCCACATCTTCAGCAGATTCTATAGCTACATGCCTACTTTTTTGCCACCATGGATTGTGTTTCAAAGTGTCAACGCATCACTGGTTCCTTGCAAATGTATTTTTCAGGTTTAATTTAAAGTCATCAAGATATGTATATAATTTTATTATTTTTTAATTAAAAAATTTCAAATATTATGGATCTCAAAGCTTATGTAATTTTTGTATAAATTAGATGAAAAAGTAGAGAGAACGGTTGGTTTCGGAAGAAAATGACTTGTATTGTATTTGACTCCATTTTGAGATTAATAGAGATTCCAAGGTAGAAGTATTTGAACTCTTATATCGGAGATTCTTTTAGTGATGCTTATCAGTCAGTTTTCCCAGTGATGTTTTTCCTGTGAAATTCCATAAGTGTTTTTAGTCTTCATGTTTGAAACAAAAGTCATATAACTTTGCAAAATTCATTTGGTGCTCTTCTTTACAAGTTTCAAGTATTGTCACTTTTTCTTCTAATATTAAACATAATTCAATATGATGCTCTATATTGATGTATGTTTCTTTTTTCACCTATCAGCACGATAATCATAAATCTAAATAAGCATTATTCATCCCGCCTGTGAGCACTAATTGTTCTCCCACCAGATCTTGAAATCTTCATTGGAATGACATATTAGTTGTAACTTATTTGAAATTTTATTATCATATGTGCACTTTGATATGATGTAATATGATTATTGTTTCATTTCATTTGTTGTAATATTAGATATATAACAAAGAAATTAATTATTGCATGAAATAAATAATAACTTTTCATTCTAAATGTTTTTTTTTGCAGAACAAGGATCCTCTAGAAGATTTGAATGATCCTCATCATACATATCCACATCACGTTGGGTCTGATGTTGAGATGGTAGATGATGTTCACGATGACACAAATATAGATGACAACGAGGCTTATGCCGATACAAATGATCATGATCACTATGGTGATGAGCTAGTTGTTGGTAGCAGCAAGTGACATTCATGATCATATAGACTGCATCATGGATCATTTTTGATATATTGTTATGATGCTAATTTTCATGGTTACTATCATATGTATCATTTTCATGGCCTCCAGTACCATATTATTGAGTTGTATCTTTTTGAAATGTATCATTTTGACTTATACCATTTGGACATGATGTATCATATTGACTTATATCATTTTATCTTACATAATTTATCATTTTTATTTATATCATATGTACATGATTTATCATTTGACTTATGTCGACTATTGGACATGTATCATTTTCACATGTTATTGATCTATTAGTATATGTGAATTTCACTTGTTTTAGTTATATATGATGATGATCTTATCAGTATTGACTCGCCAATTTTTATATATTGATAGTGGTTGATGCTTTGGATGCATATTTATTACGTATGATGGTTTTGATTTACTGCTCATGATGGATGTTGTCAAATTCATTTAAATTATAGATATACTCACTTGTTTTAATTATAGATGATGATCATGTTACAATAATTATCTGGTTATTTAATATATACTAGATGTTGTAGATTCTATTTTGAAGGAGATTAAATAAGTATAATGAATATGTTGTTAATTTGTATGGCTAAAAATTCTTTATAAATGTTATTCTATAAAATATTTCAAGTGCAATCATATGACTTACTGTATAATCATATAACTTATTTAAGAGACATGATATATTTAACTAATTAAATTGAAATAAAACATATTAATTTAACTATATGCAAAACAAGAATCATTTTTAGAAGTAAAAAAAGAAGTAACAAAGGAAGCCACGCTAGAAGCAAAATGAGAAGCAAAATCAAAAGCCAAACTAGAAGAAAGCCCTGGCGCTAAACCTAACGCTATTCCTAGTGTTATTCCCAACACTTGGAAGCAAAATTTGAAGCCACACTAGAAGAAAAACTAGAAGCAAAACTGGACGTAAAACTGGAAGCCAAACCTGAAGCCAAATTGGAAGCAAATCATGGCACTAATTTCGGTGTTATTCTGGCACAACTTCGGACATATTTTCCGATGAAATTTATGGATCTATTTGTGGTGTTATTGACATTGTTATTTCTGGAGCTATTGTCATTGATATTGTCAGCGTTATTGTCGTTGCTACTGTCGGCGTTATTGTCGTCAATATTGTCATTGCTACTGTCAGTGTTATTGTCGTTGTTATTTTCAGCACTATTGTCGGAGCTAATGTCGTTGTTATTACAAACATTATTGTTGTTGCTATTTTCATTTCTATTAGCGGCACTATTGTTGTTGTTATTGTCAGCGCTGTTGTTAGAACTATTTTCGACACTACAAACGACACTACTGATAGCGTTATTAATGGTTTTATTTCTGACATTGTCTTTTGCGGCACTACTTCTGATGTTATTTCAAGCACTATCATAAACATACCTCGTTGCACCAATTTTTACACTAGAGAAGGTGTCTAATTTGTGGATTGGAATACGCTAAATTCCTATGCTATTTTAGGCACTATTTTCCTGCTCTATTATAGTGATCCCTGACAAAAAGACGAACTAACACTTCATACAAAAAATAAAACTAGACAACCATCATGCTATCACCCTTGTTCCTCGCAGACTCCTCCATCGCCCAAGATCCCTTCACTTGCACCAGTAACCATGGCTCCATATCGCTCCCCATCCCTAGTCGTCAATGCCTGAGACAAAGCAACGAGCTACAGGTGAATTTCAACTTTAAACTCTTCGAATTTACTTGAAAGGACCAATTATACTTTATTTTATTAAATTAATATATATATCTAATATATTATATATATATATATATATATATATATAATATATATATATATATATATATATATATATATATAATATATATATAATTTATATATATATATATATATATATATATTATATATATATATATATATATATATATATATATTAAATATATTAAAACTATTTTTGTTTGGCTAAAAAATTGTCTTCTTTAAACGTTAAGAAATAAGTTAATGGTCTGAAAACCAAAAGCATCTAACAAAAATAAAATCCTACCCCTTATAAATCACTAGCGAATAATAATTATGAATTCGTTTACATTCCATGAGATTAAAAATAGTTTATGAGACCATTAGTTCTATGTTTTTCGTTTTTTGCAATTCAATTTTTTCGTGATTCAAATTAATGATGAGATGGCCCAACCTTCCAACAATCCCCTGACTAAAAAGACAATGCCAAGGACCTGATGCTAACATGTTCTCATAAATTTCTCTGATGTCTTTTAATGCATCACATTCCAAAATGAAATTTTTTTCTGATCCACATCCCCAAACGTGCAAAATGTACACCCGCTCTTCCCAAACTTCTTTAGGCCTTTTCCACCATCCTGTTTCACACCAAAGTTGATGTGAGTTGGTCCTTAATTGAGCAATAAGAACCTTTGCCCTCCACGAAGTGCTAGCTCCAATGAACTCTTTTTGTTGTAGACCACACATAGGGTTGAATTTCTCAATGTAATATTTCTTCTTTCTACCCAACTCTTTTCCCCATACATTTTTACGAAACTTCTCCATAACAAAATCCTTTAGCCCCTTGCTATTTGTGGGACAAGAATTGAGGTAGATATTCCATTTTTGCATCCATGTGTAGTTTTGTTTCATCCACATTTTCTTTCTTTCACTCATGCCTTCACTGAACATAACATTAGTCCATCTACCTACTCTCATTGGCTCAATTCTTTTTAGATATCTTATGAGCCGCACCATAGCAATTGCTTCAATGTGAGTTTCTCATGTTTCACTCAACATTATCTCATAAGGTATTGAACTTTTTATTTTGAACTTGCTCATGATCAAGCGTTTTTGGATTTTCTCAATTTGTTTCCATTTTGAGACGGGAGTGCTACTAGCCCAAAATTCACACCCATATAGCATCACTAGACAAACTAGGAGTCCAAAAAGCACTTTAATCATTTTTCAATCCCATAACTCTGCCTCTCTACATCTGTTTTGAAGAGCATATAATGATTTCCACCCTCCTAAAATTCTCTTCTTTCTGTAGTCCTCCCAATTGAGTTTGTTGTTGAAATCAATCCCAAGGTACTTGTACTCATTTACTTCTTCAAGAATGTTGCCTTCAAAGAAGAAAGTATGCTGCCTTTGCTTCCTTTTATTAGAGAAAATCATTATTTTGGTCTTGCTAGTATTGACTTGCATCCCCACTGCTTTACAAAAATGCTCAAGGGCATATAAGTGCATTTGCAATCCATGGGTCGATTTAGATATCAATACAATATCATAAGCATATAAAATAAGCTTTATCACAAACTCCCCCAAGCGAACACCATCTCCACCTTGCAGATTTAGCCACTCTTCCAATTTATCAATATATAGACCAAAAAGAGCAGGGGATAGACGGCAACCTTGCTTGACTCTAATGTCACTTCTAAAGCTTTCTGAAATACCTGCTGAGGTTCTAATTTTGACTTTCACTTCTTCATAAATTCTATGGACAACAACTCTATAATGCACAAGAATTTCATGTTCTTCCATTCTACACCACAACTTATCCCTAGGGACTGTGTCAAATGCTTTTTTGAAGTCAAAAAACTAGAAAAATACTTCTTCTTTGTCATCACAAACCTTTTCAACAATGTGTCTCAATGTGACACCATGATCCACTATAGAATGTTTCGGCCTAAAACCCACTTGTCCTCTTGCCCTCTTTTCTTTTACTTCTGCCCACTTACTAATTTTGTCTTCTACCATGCTGCCGAAAAGCTTTGCAAATAAAGGATTGATCATAATTGTTCTATAGTTGGATGGATTATTAATGTCTGCACTTTTAAAAGAGGGTATTGCTAGGCTAGTTGTCCAGTCTATTGGGAATCCTTGCTGAATGATGTTGTTGAATATTTCCATGATGTGTAGTGCAAGAGCATTCATTCCCCATTTTAGATACTCTGCTTGAAGTTCAACCAAGTCCTTTGTCTTTCCTATTTTCAACTTCTTAATTCCATTCTCCACCTCCTATAATGTGAAGAGCTTTGAATCTTTGTTGATCCTGGGGGGGGCGCTCGCCTCAAATTCTTTCTCATAGAGTTGCCTTGCATATTCAAACTATTGATTGGTTGTAATATTATTTTCAATTTGCTTCTTCCTTGGTTGTAGTTCCTACCAGAAAAAGCTTTGGATTATTCTTGCTTAAATATATTAACTCTTCTCTCCTTGTTTTCATGAACTCATCTTTTTTCCTTTTTTAGTATATTCTTATATAACTTTACATTCATCTTCTCCTTTCCTGCCTTTTTCAAGGTTCTTGTTATCACTCCAAGAAACTCTCCTAGGTTGTAGCTCAGAGATGCCTGGTAACATATAATCTTCAATATTGTTTTCAGAACTATTGGAATGGATTATGGTTTGGATCAAGTCAGATAACCATTTCAGCTCTATTCTCACTCAAGACATGCATGAACACTCTCACCAATACAAGGCTTTAGACCACTAATGCTCAATAATTTATAGATTCAATGGATAGATGGAGAATACTGACTGAACCAGCAGATTGCATACATAAACATAAATGAATGGCTAGCTACAGGCAGCAAAAGAGAATACTGACTGTACCAACAAATGCATATATGACCGCATATGAATTGCTAGCTACAGGCAGTAAAGAAGCTTGCAAATCTAATTCATCAAAGTAGAGATAAGATGACGGTTATCTGGACTTAGACACAAATGAAAACATGAACAAATTGTTCAAGTGCAAGCATAGAACAACAAAGAGAATGGACTATAATAGCAAAAGAAGCTTATATTGCTAGAATGAAGATGAGAAGCTTGAAGAAACAGAGGAGGAACAATCTCCAGAAGTTGAACCTCTATTACATTTAGCCTTCAGCCTTTTATGGGCCTTTTACAATGATTTTGAGCCTACTGAGGCTCGAAGTCTTAATCTATGCTCTCTATCCCTTTAACCGTTTGATGCCCTGACTAGGCAACCATCGGCATGGAGGATTATTCTTCTAACGGCAAAGTAACTGCATTCAGATATTTTGGTTGCGCTGGCAGGACTGTTGATGTTCCATGATCAGTTGTTGTTGTGGCTGTGTTGCACTATCTATTCTCAGCCTCTATGCCGGTTTGGGGAGGAGTTGCACATGTTGTGGCTCTTTTTATGTTTTAACAATGCATGCTTTCTGTTAAAGCAGAACAATGTTGTCCTATTGTGGACCTCTATTAAAAGCAATGTATATTTCTGCTTTAAATAGAAAACATAGCAACGCTGAGAATTCCCGCTCCTCTCTGTCTTTTTCAGACCTCAAAAAGTCTTTAAACATGGATTTGTTTTCTATCGGGTCTGCCCTTGTCACCATCGCAAATCGCAAAACACCTTCTCCTGTGTATTTTCCTTATATTTGGAAATACGTGAAAAAACACTAAAAACCATGAAAAAATCGGCCTTGGCGGACTTCAAAAAATTATGTATTTCAATTCCCGGACACTTTCGGGTCCAGGCTTTATCGCAATCGGCACTACCCCAAGGTTCCTTTGTATTTCATTATATAACAAATACACGAGAAATGCATTAAAACAAGGCTGTGGCGCGGACTTTAAATATTATAAAACATCCTATATAATGTCGTTGGGTCTGGTTGTCAGGTCACACCATATGTATATGCAAAAGGCCCTGCCCCTCGGTTTTCGCCGATAGTGATCCGTCGATGCGATGTGGGCCATCAATCTACATGCACGATCGACGGTACATCTTTAATCGGCGATCACTATCAGTTATTCCACACAGCCTGCACCGATACCTTCGCCGATACTTCCGCCGATGTGGCTTACCAATAACGATCGTTGATCGGCGGTCTCCAGCTCTGATTGCCACTACCTGCGACTGCTAATTTGCAATTTGCCACTTAGATCTGGGTCATTGATCGACTAGATCCAACGACAACTGTGCGTTCTTGAGTTTTAAGCCTGTGATAAGGGTTTTTTCATGATTTTGAAGTAATTTAGCCTCCCGATAGTGTACTTCTTCCCTTCCAAGGATTCTCCTCCCTCGCTTGTTTTTATCGATGGATGATTTTAAGCAAAATTTGGAGACTTTGGGAGTGTTTTGGATCCATTTTTGGGCCAAATGCCAACAAATCTAACACTAGCTCCTTCTGGGAATGAAAGCCTCCCTGTGAGGTTTCAAGAACTAACCTTTCCTGTAAAAAACAAGATCAAATCTTCCTCCTAGTGTTGCATTGGGCATGGAGTCTATTTAGCATGAAATAAAAACTTGAAAACAACATATTTACAATACCAAGGCTTGAAAGCCTTAACTGAAATAAAGTTCGAAGAACAGCCCATTGAATGGGCTATCAAAAACATCTCCTCCTTCCTTTAATGCATTCCTCTTGGGAAAACAATCACCAAACTGAAAGTTGACCCCTTTTACCTTTCTATGAAAGGTTTCTTTCTCTTGGTCAATGTGCATGTCAACCAATTCATCAAAGACTTGCAAAGCCTATTGATTTGATCACCTACTTCAAAAACTTTCCAACATTTGGTATTATCGGGTAGACATGGTCTATATTTCACCTCATCTTTGTATGCTTTTAGCCTTGGATGTTTTGTTTGGAAGGTTTTGTACACCTGCTGAATGATAAGGCCTGCTTCATACTCTGCTGTGTCATTTGTGACCTGAAAAGTTAATATAAAATATGAATCAATGTATTCCTCTATGGGGGACGGAAGGACTTCACCTCTTCCTATAGCTTCCTTAGAGCAAGCCCCATCAAATAAAATGTCCCAGATTTGTGGGCCTTCTTCCTCTGTGATCTGGTAAACTGGTTTTTTAAGTTGTGTAGAGGCCAACTGATAAGGCTTGGTAATGTCAAGACTGAGCTTATCCATGACAGCCCTGGGCATTGGATTATCGTTGGCTCCAGTGTCCAGAAGGCAATTATGAAGGATTTTATCATGAATAGTAAAAGAGACATACAATGATCAGGAGTTGTCTTCACAATTTTCAATCATTGGGCTGAGAATAACAGTTGGTTGGTCATCTTACAGATTTACATAGCCAGTGGAAGTTTGGATGGCTTTAGGCTCAAGAGCCTCAAGGTTGGATGCTTTGAAGGACTCATTATTTACTGGTTCAATCAGAGGCATAGGTATTCTTAGCTTCTGAATTTCTGATTGAAAACTGAAAGAAGAATGGGACTTGTCATGGTCTCTTACCTCTATGGATGGAGCTTTGAGGATGATAGGATCAACTGCTGGTTGCTTCTGCTTATTAGATTGTTGTTCTGCAGGGACATCAGCTTTATGAACATGAGCCTCTTTGACATTATTCATCTTCGACCTTAGATTATATCTTTTTTGATCTTCAGTTTGTAGAACAGCTTTACCATCCCATTCTTGGCTGATATGGTCATTAAATAATGACTTCTCATAGGCAGCTTTGGTTAAAAAAGTGGTGACGTCTTTGTCTTCCATACAATGGATCTCATCATCTTCTTCAAACTTCTCTTCTTCCATGACTGCATTTTGAAAAGGGGTCTTCACCCTTTGGTCTTCATTGGCATCTTTGTTTCTTTGCAATCTGCAACTGGTCGTTTGCCCTTCTATATGGATTTGGATTTGGAGGAGCAAAGGTATTAGGAACCCTTCCTTTCCCAGAATGTTGCTCAACCTTTAATTTGGAAACTTCAGAGGCTAATGACTCTATCATCTTGGCCATTTTATCGATATTGAGATCTGAAGATGACGAAGGTTTTCCCCTCTCTCTCCTTCTATCAGCATTACCTTTGAGCTTTTCTGTAGCCATGATGTTTGATTCTACTTTCAGGGCTGCATCTTGCATATCAGCCAAAGAAGCACATCGCCTCTCCCTCAACAATAAACAGAAGTCAGAATCAAAGGCATTGGCATAGATGAGTCTAGCAAAGGTAGTGGTGGGTTTCACTTCAGCTGGTATTTTGTTGTACATGTGGTTAAATCTCTTATTAAAATCAGACAGCAACTCACCATTTTCCCTCTGTAAGTTCCCAAACTTAGTGTGGTAGTAAATGAGATCCTTCTTATCCCCCCAATGCTTTAGGAGTGCATCATTTAAGGCCTCAATATCTGCTATAGATGTTGGGGTCAGTTCCCTGAACCATTTTCTAACCTCTCCCTATAGGCTTTGGACAAAGGCTCTCATCCAGACATCATCTTCACTAATGTCCAAGTTATCAGCATAGCTATAGAATGACTCAAGATGTTATTCAGCTGAAACACCTTCAGTCCTAGTGAACGTAGGCATATACTTCTGATATTCTCCAGTAGGCATGGCGTTCAAAGGAGTGGGCAGTATTAGAGGTCCATACCTAGTAGCTATGATTCTTTCCATTTTGGTAGGTGCTTGTGGGTCTTCCATATCTGTGGTGGCTAAAAGAGTACCAACAGTCTAAATAATAGAGGGTTGAGGAGTGACTAATATGACTAAAGGAGTATGATGGATAGGAGGTGACGTTTCCTTTGGGCATACAACAAAAGGAAAACCTAAAGAATAAGGAGCTTTATGAACCTCTAAGTGTCTTTCTTTGCTGCTAGTATTAGAAGCTATACTCTCAACATGTATTTGTTCTATTATAGGCCATTCTTGAAGAGACATAGGAGATTGTTTAGGTTTACCTGAACGTGATGCTCCTAGGTTGCATATCGGAGATGCCTGGTAACATATAATCTTCAATATTGTTCTTAGAACTATTGGAATGGATGATGGTTTGGATCAAGTCAGATAACCATTTTAGCTCTATTCTCACTCAGGACATGCATGAACACTCTCACCAATACAAGGCTTTAGACCACTAATGCTCAATAATTTATAGATTCAATGGATAGATGGAGAATATTGACTGTCCCAACAGATTGCATACATAAACATAAATGAATGGCTAACTATAGTCAGAAAAAGAGAATATTGATTGTACCGGCAGATGCATATATGACCACATATGAATGGCTAGCTACAGGCAGTAAAGAAGCTTGCAAATCTAATTCATCAAAGCAAAGATAAGATGACAGTTATCTAGCCTTAGACACAAAAGAAAACATGAACAAATTATTCAAGTGCAAGCATAGAACAACAAAGAGAATTGACATTGAACATATAATAACAAAAGAAGCTTATATTGCTAGAATGAAGATGAGAAGCTTGAAGGAACAGAGGAGGAACAATCTCCAGAAATTGAACCTCTATTACATTTAGCTTTTAGCCTTTTATAGGCCTTTTACAATGATTCTGAGCCTACTGAGGCTCGAAGTCTTAATCTATCCTCTTTGTCCCTTTAACCGTTTGATGCCCCGACTAGGCAAGCATGGGCTTGGAGGATTATTCTGCTGACAGCAGAGTAACTGCATTCAGATATTTTGGCTGCGCTGGCAGGATTGTTGATGCTCCATGATCAATTGTTGTTGTGGTTGTGTTGCACTGTCTATTCTCAGCCTCTATGTCAATTTGGGGAGGAGTTGCGTGTGCTATGGCTCTTTCTATGTTCTAACAATGCATGCTTTTTGTTAAAGCAGAACAACGTTGTCCTATTGTGGACCTCTGTTGAAAGCAATGTATATTTCTGTTTTAAACAGAAAACACAACAACGTTGTGAAATCCTTCCCCTCTCTGTCTTTTTCAAACCTCAAAAAGTCCTTAAACATGGCTTTGTGTTCTATTAGGTCCGCCCTTGTCACCATCGCAAATCGCAAAACGCCTGCTCCTGTGTATTTTCCTTATATTTGGAAATACATGAAAAAACATTGAAAAACCATGAAAAAATCGGCCTTGGTAGACTTCAAAAAATTATGTATTTCCCTTCCCGGACCCTTTCGTGTCCGGGCTTCATCGCAATCAGCGCTGCCACAAGGTTCCTTTGTATTTCGTTATATAACCGAATACATGAGAAGTGCATTAAAACAAGGCTTTGGCGTGGACTTCAAATATTATAAAACATCCTATATAATTTCGTCGGGTCTGGTTGTCTGGTTGCACCATATGTATATGCAAAAGGCCCCACTCCTCGGTTTCTGCCGATAGCGATCTGCCGATGCGATGTGGGTCGTTGATCTGCGCGCACAATCGACGGTCCATGTTGAATCGGCGATCACTATCACTCATTCCACACAACCTGTGTCGATACCTTCGCTGATACTTCCACCGATGCGACTCACTGATAGTGATCATCGGTGATCGCTGATCGGTGTTGTCCAGCTCCGATTGCCACTGCCTACAACCGCCGATTTGCTGCTTAGATCTCGTTCGTTGATTAGCCAGATCTAACGGCAGCTGTGCGTTCTTGAGTTTTAAGCCCGTGATAAGGGTTTTTTCATGATTTTGAAGTAATTTAGCCTCCCGATAGTGTATTTCTGCCCTTCCAAGGGCTCTCCTCCCTCGCTTGTTTCGATCGATGGATGATTTTAAGCAAACTCTGGAGACTTTGGGAGTGTTTTGGATCCATTTTTGGGCCAAACACCAACAAAGCTAACAGTTCTCCTTGCCATTTTGCATTTCTCGTCAAACCAAGCATTTACAGGAAAACAATTTGATTATGATTTCCTATTTTTTTCTCTTTTGCACTTCTCAAGTGCACTTTGAATTATATTTGTTAACTCATGATTGTTGAAGCTTTTGAAACCAATTTTTTCTTTCTGAATTAATCTCTCTAACATTGTCTTGAAGATAGTACAATTTTCTTATGTTAGAAGAATTTTTCCCCTTGATAGTGATTGTCGAGAGCATTAGGTTTTCCTCCTATGCTGCGCTTCTTCTAACCCTGATAACCTTATATAAATTGGGTTATGGTATGATTTTAAGTCCCAAATATGCTCTCCAATACTAACTTCGTCTATCTTTTCTATCAAGATTTATGAACACATCGCATAGTCAACGACACTTGCCCCATTGTATGTGTTGCAAGTGAAGTTCCCAGACCTTTTCCATCTATCTAGACCATTGCAGATAATTAATTTGAAAGCCCCACACAATGTATGCAACTCCTTTCCAAAATGATTGCTAACTTTGTCATCTTCTGAACACCTCACCCATTGGGGATTCTCCTCTTCAGTGAGCCAAATAGGATTGTTATCCTCTTTGCAACAAAGAATGCTAGCATGATTATTTGTTGTTCTAGCATTGAAATCTCCCACTAAAAGAACTTCTCCCTGCTAAGAGTACACGACAATATTTTGTTTTAAATTTGCATACAGATCCTTGATGTATGCAGCTGCAATTCTTATGTTATTCTCATTCTCTGATATTTTCAACCGTAAATATTTTTTATTTGCATCTTCTTTAATTAACTGAATGTGACGGATAGGATATAATTTATATTATTTAATTTTGTATTATTTTTATATTTAATTTTGAGTTTGTTATGTAGTTGTTTAGAAGTTGGAATGAGGTATTTTTATAAAAATAAAGTTGGTTTAATTTTTTTGTTGGATTGTGGTTTAGTGGTAATGATAAGGTGTTTTTGTGGTAATAGAGTTGATCCAATTTGAACAGTTTTTGTATGTGTAAGAGGAGGAAAATGTTAGATTTCCTGTAGTTAGATTCTTACAAGTTCAAGAAATCATATTGGAATAAGTGAACAATAAAATAACACTATTATTTATGAGTTTAAAAACATCATTTATATGTTTTGCATAGTTAATGTTAAATATGTGTATTGCTACTTTACAATTTTTATAAAGAGTTGTCCTTATGTAGAGGATCTTGCAAGTAAATAGGTTGCTCTTTCTCCTATTTTCTTTGGGAATTTTATCATACTAGGCAATTGATTTAACATTCTTAGAGTCTTTAATAATTCTAATTAGAATCTCTTACCTTAGTTAGTTAAAGGGATCAATTCCACTACTGTTATAGACATTTTTGGGCACTGCAACCCCAATCATAAATGTCCATAAACTGAGGGCTCCTAAGTCCCTAAAAGTGTTGCTTCACTACCTAAAGGAACAAGGTCAGCTGATTACATCATCTCCCAGAAGTTCTCCACTAAAACCTACTCAGAAATGGTCAAAACGGGACCATACTGAATACCTAGTGCAAAGGGTACGATGCATATCACCTTCCCAGTGTAAAGGGTGCGATGCATACTGAATGGCCCCTCTGTAGGGTGCGATGGGCAAGAATGGACAAATGGCAGAGACAGTTTGCGAGGTGGAAGATCATGGAATCTTCCATAAACTTCCCCTCTGACACTTGCCTCTCTATTTTCGACCAAGGATGAGTAAGAGATCATCAATCCCCAAGTGGAATCAAGAAATATTAGAGAGAGGACACTAATAAAAACCCCAAAAGATGACTCACCTCCCTACAATCATCTATATATGGATCCCTCATCACAGAGATCCAGAGGCTGGAATCTTGTATCTTGTATAGAAGTGTTGTTCGTTTTCTGGTGAAACTTCATAGTGTTGGGTGATCTAAGCTTTACTTGAGGTGAAGAAGGGCTCTCTTGCTAGAGGATGATGCTGGGTCAGAACTATAGGTTGTAATCCTCTTGCTATTCTTGATATTAATAAAGCTATTCAAGTTTTCCTCCATATTCTTGTATGTTTGATTGTATATGCATTTATATGGTTAATACATATCTGGTCCTGTGTTATTTATGAATATAGATATTTGTTCTTTGATAGTATTATGCTGCTTTGATTCCACAGGTGCTCTTTGAAGTTGGGCAGACGAAGAAGAAGCAGCAAAGATCTATCAGGAAGGAGAGGAATCAAGTAAGGAACCAAGAACAAGACTAAGGTTGGTGTCCTTTGTTCCACTCTTATCTATTTTCATAAAGGAAAACGAGAGTAGTCTTTACTTGTTTGTTTCTAAGATAGCTACCAGTCTTAGTGGGAATAGCAGCTCCGAGTGGACACTATTCCTGGTAACAATGGGTAGGTTGGGAGGTCACTGTTGGTATCACTATTCATGACAAGAGGTCCAATTTAAGGCAAGAAGGAGTGGGCAGCGGGCAATTAAGACATGAATTAAGAGCTAGATTTGGGACAATCTACCGCCAAAAAGACATTAGTCACTCAGAAGTGGGGGGAAGGGTAGAATTCAAATTCAAAAGATGTTATAAAACATCTTATCTCAAAATCAAGCCCTGGAAGGCTGCAGACTAGGAAGACTTCAAGTAACTGTTTCAACTAATCTTTTAGCTAAGGCTTAGCCTCCTTAGCCTGAGAGGGCTCTCTCAGAGGATTTAAGAATTTATGATTAGGATTAAGATGGCTAACTCTTTATGAAACAAATATGGATGAAGCTAGTGGAATGAAAATTAACAAGCATCCATTGGGCTTATGGAGTCATATGCCATTTAGCATTAACAGTAGAATTGGCTTTGCAATAAAAACAAGGCATTTAGATTTCAATATAAATAGAGTACATCAAATATAAAAGGACAGTTTATGAGTATGTGAAGGAAATTAGAACACTGCAAGTAATTTCTAAGTGATCAAATACTCATAATACTGTAAAGCACATGGAAGGACAACAACAAGAACACATACATTGAAATCTCTATGATTCTTGAGTAGCAAACGCCAATACTATATTACCAAAGAAACATAGTTTTTACATAAGCTTAATAACAAAGCTTGTTTACATAAACTTCCAACCCCAATTACATTGCTCTTTCTCCTATATATAGAGCTCTTATACCTAGCTGAGATTCCTCCTCCAACATGAGGGGAACTCGAATTCTACTTCTTATGACACCTATTCAAATTCTAACTACCTATTAAAAGTAACAAACTACTAACTGGACTTTTTAAAGATCTAAGTCAAATAGGAGTCTAACTCCATATCATGCTAATAATAGCCTTAATTATAATCATTCTTATTCTTGGACAAGTGGTCTTTTATTAGTTTGGTTGTGGTGGATATTTGGATCTGCATACTGGTCCTCGATTTCCCATCTCCTCCATTTGCCTGCAAAGTAGGGAACTGCCTCTTACTAGCTGTCTTTGGTTTTTCTCCAAGATATTCAAAAGTAATTAACCATGTTGATCTTCATGAATTAGTCAACAATCCACTGGAGTGCCACGTATTTCGTGTGTTGTAAGCCTTTTCCATGTACATGTGTGATGATAAAAACTTTTTAACGCTGATTGAAAAAGTCTTCAAAATTTGGTTGACTGAACGTTAATTATGTAGCTTCAGTAGTTTCGTAGCGCGCTATGAAACTGTTGTGTAATTTCAAAAACACAGTCTTCCTTTCATAGCTAAATGATTGCCACTGTTCATGGCTTAAGCCTCCTACTCCCCTGAATTTGCAAACGCAAGAAGTGTTCCCCTGCTTCCATTGCAGACAAGACTAGCCCATGCTTGAGCAACAAAATACCTATCAATCATTTCATCAGACCTCAGTAACATGGCAAGAGATGGTATTACACGTATTGTAGCACCAGATCGAATAGCATCTCTTTCTTGGAATAGAATAGCGAATAGCAATGCGCTGACCCATGTACCTCCACCATCCTCTGCTTCTATTTGATGTGCACTTGAAGAAACATTTGCCAGCTTTTGAATTAACACCTCGATTGCACCTGCTTCCATGATGGCCACTTTACTTTCACTATTAAAGGAAGCAATTATCGATAGTAACCACATTGCAACTGTTCCTCCAAACACTGATGCAGAATCATGCTCCGTGACTGTTTCTCTTTCTTGAAAATGCCCTCCCTGGTTTGTGCGACCTTCAAATTTATCGTTTGTCAAATCCTTGATTTTCATAGCATGCTTCATCATGCACACAAGAGAGTGAATAAGCTGTGCTAAGAGCCCAGATTCATTAAGAGTATCCAACACTATTTTCTTGTGTTCCTTGGCAGCACAAATAAGAAGAGCGGTTCCTCCAACTTTCACTTCTAAGCTAGAAGAATATATGACTCGGTTTGCTAGAGCAACAATACATCTTGGCATTTCTATCACTAAATCTCCAAGAACTATACACTGGTCCCTGCATAGTCTCCAAAGAACCTCAATTTCCTTTTCTTGAACTGGTGGAAGTCCAACGGCCAAGAATTTCACCAATGGTTCCAAGCTGTTAGGCGATTCAACAAGGACTGCCCATGTTGGAATAGCAGGACCTCCACCTTGTTTCACTCTAGCCAATATGGCAAGAGCTTCTAAAGCATCTGCTGCATGTCTCTTTCCCCCTTTTGTACCATCCCTGAGGACTCTTGTCAATGATGGAATGATATCCTCTGCTAAAGCCTGCTCAACAATTTGGGCATCTAATAGAAGACTAACCAATGCATTGATTGCCATTTCTGTGGCAGAAATGCTTGAAGACTTCCCAAGTTCAATTAATGGTTTGACTAAAGCACTTTCCTATTTTCAATATTGTACATCAACAATTTACAACATTTAACTATGAGCACAGAAATAGGTTGGAAAATGCCCACCCTTCAAATGAAGTGTGCGCTTTGTTGTCTACTCTGAAGTTTGTGGCTTCTACAATCAAAGACTCACCTCCTATCCCGCGCAATTGTGATTAAACCACTAAATGGAAAGCTATCTTCTGGAATAAAATGAGATTCACCTCATAATATTCTATTTATCATAGGGCCAATAAAATCCTGCTCCTAAACAACAAATGCTTTAGTACAAGCCATCATTTAAATACGTGTGTAGGGCCTCTAAATACAGGCTCCTGGATTGCAAATTATTAAACATGATTAGTAGTTTCCGAAACCTGCCATAGACACCACACCCTACTGCCTCCTGTCCATATCAAAGGAAATTGATTAAATGCCCTTTACTACAGCTTTATAATTCCTAGAACTGGGGAGATTACTAACAGAAACTGAGTGTTTGGAATCTCCAGAGTTTATTGGACAGCTTCACTGAGCTCCATTGTTCCATAATGCAACTGAACTCAAGTTATTGGCAGGAGACGGAGATCTATCAGTCTCAACTACTGCTTTTCTATTGCTTGAAACCACAGTTTGCCTTGTTTTGCTATTGTGTCTAGCACTGGATAACCGTATGTGCTGTAAATCTCTAAGTCCTTTGCTTGCCACATCTTTTGCAACACCAACCTCAGGTGTTGCTCGGGTCTTGTGCTTAGATAAATTACCAGCATTCGTAACAGTACCCAAGATTGTTTATGAGCACCATCAGCAGAAAAATTGCTCCATGGATTATCTGTTGAGATTGCAACAAGATGATGGAGCTTAGTGAAAAGAGTCGCCTTCACTAAGTGGGCCCGCAGGCTATTTTTGGCGCAAGTCTATTTTTAGACTATGTC